>JABUQX010124119.1:7500-28391 GCA_015478945.1 Trachelipus rathkii | reverse complement strand
GGCATCGTTACTCATAAAAGTAGTTCCGTTACCGTCACTTCGATTACTTCGGAAAAAAGTATTATTCCAAATATATCGTTAAATCCGTTATCTATTCCAATGGTTTGGGAGAGAGGCCCCAACAAATAACTTATAATGAACTGCTATTTACTGCCTTGATATCTGCTTAATTTATAATCAATATGAAAAAAACAAGAATGTTTAATATATTCCAACTTACCCTCTGCAGTA
Organism: Trachelipus rathkii; assembly: GCA_015478945.1. Lineage (NCBI taxonomy): Eukaryota > Metazoa > Arthropoda > Malacostraca > Isopoda > Trachelipodidae > Trachelipus > Trachelipus rathkii. The sequence goes on along the minus strand of JABUQX010124119.1, from coordinate 28,160 downwards.
AGACTTGTGCCACACAATTACAGCTACCTGTTCTACTACCACCCACATCAATAGAGACAAATCATGAACCAGACAATGAACCAATTGTTCATGAAAGTAGTGAGGACAACGAAGTTTTTATTTCCGAGGTTGTGACAGCATCCCCTGAATTGCTAAAACCAGGAAGAGCTTGAATAATTTAGTGTTGAAAAAATTTAGTTATGTTAGTATGTGTGAGCAGTTCACTGGAACAAGATTCTGAGTTTAAATATTTAGGATATATTTTGGATAAAAAGGAGAACGGATGATGCAGAGTGTTGTAGTGAAAGTTGTGAATGGCAAATTGAGGTGGCTGCGTGCCCAATTAAAAATAAGTTTGGTGGATGTAAAGGACTTAAGTCTTGAGTGAGTACTCGAGGGTCTTACATGATGGTATTGTTTTTTTTAAATAATTAATGATAATTATTTGGATGATATATATTAATATACACACAAAAGAGAGAGAGTGAGAGCTATATACCCTTAAGATACCGTAAATATATAGTACTTAATTCAAAAAGACTAAAGTACACGGCCGTTGTTGTTGTTGAGAGGAGATCACTACCTTACAAATATTCTAAAGGATAGCCAATTGCCTTACAACAACATCTCATTGGGACATATCTCGTTTTCAGTAACAAGCAAATTTTATCGGCACTTCGTTAACTTAGTGTCAACTATCAGTCAAGAAAAAACGGGACTTCTTTAATCTCAATAAAAGCAAAAAAACAATAACGATAACGGTGAGAACCCTAAACAATAACTCACTCTATAACTCGTTCTCAAGCTTTATACACGGTTGTTTCCTTATTCGATACAAGACTGCGTAGTAACGCGTGATACACATATCACTCTTATCTTCTGTGTTACGTAAACTGTTCTAGTTCACCCAACCTCGCAAAATGGATTTTACTCACTTACACCTACCCCTAGTATCCCTCTCATAATAAAGATTATATATAATATACATTCTCTTTTCACTTGATTAAAATATTTATTAACTTTCAAATTATTATTATTATGGAATCTACTTATAAAATATTACAATATACATCATTAGGAATAAGCATTTAGCGTTATCTATCCGTCTCTCTCCTACCTCAATTATTATCTATGACCATAACATTTTCATTATGGTATAAACTTACATTAGAATTAATATATATATATTAATATAATTATAATCATACTATAATTAGTTTCTCTATCTACACTACTCTTTACATTTATAAAGTTTCCTATACTTATAACCTATGTCGGAAGGATTAGTTTTCAGCTATACGCATTTATACTAACTCTATATTAATATATAAATACTATATAATCCCTTAATAAATTATCTCAACTCACTATACAACTATATACATATTATTACACCCCAATACAAAAATCTACCTAATTGATGAGCTATTCAATATATATAACCACTCTTCCTTTTCTCAGATCAATCTTATACAATTATCTTGGACACTCCTCAACGATAATTATACAATTTATCTATCTATTTACTAGTATATAAACCATCCTAGCTTAATATACCCCAATTATACACATTGGGTTTTACCTTCTACATACCTCTCAACATCAATAAATCTAGGTTACCTTAGATCTTCTTCTTACCTTTCGTGTCTTATTTTAGAATTTTGAGCTCTCTAACACTCCTATTTACAAAAATAATAAATTATTCATCTCCATCCACTTTCAGTAAACTATACAATTAATTACATATCATTAAACACTCATGCCTTATACGTGATATAATGACAAAAAAATACACTTTTTCTATCACACTAAAACTAATAAATAAAGACATCTTATTAAAAAACATTATAATTATCACTTTTCATTCATCTTCCCTTTTCATTTATACTCAATAATAATATAAAAAGGAATAAACTTACACTACAGTTCCATACACATCTCTACCTTCTAATTATTACTCTCACTACTTTCTCAAAAAGATTACTATATCCACGTAATAGGTACCTATACTCATACTATATAACACTCGATTCCACCTCACAACTTTATGATATTCTACCAAAAATCCCTTTAGACCTATAATTTGTAAACAATCTTTTAACATTGGAGAAACATGAATTTTTATACATAAAACGCCTCTTAAACCAACATAAATATGACTCACAAACAAGAGGAATCCCTAACTTCAGTCCTTAACTATTCAATTAGAATCTTAACCTACATTGAACATTATATTCACACTCAAATGTAATAATCTCGAATAGAGTATAGGTATATATATTATATATATAGAAAAGTTACATCAAATAGATGTCTTAAAAGAATCCTTTTGCGTAAATAAACTAATACTATTACTATCAATGCTATTAAATAATTAATAGCAAATAAACTAACTTGATTAACTACATATTAATGATCCCATATTCATAATAATATTACTGAATACATTTCATCTACCATTTTAAAATTTATTAAAAACGAAAACTTACTATGCTTAGCTCTATTGTTGCTCAACTATTAATTTTAAATTTATTATTTTTACGATATATTTATACTTATATATAATATATATATTTAACTTAAAATTGAGGTAATGAGAAGTAGAAACCAAATATGCAGCTTATATATTAAATTATTAATAAAAAATCTTAATTATAATATTATATATTTTAATATCATCACATAAATTAAAAACAAATTGTGTAAAAGGAAAATTATTTTATTTATGAAGCTTTTACAGAAATCTTTTTTGGATGATATTTTCAAAAGATGAGCGAGCATTCATCTAATATAGAATTTTCGTTAATAACTGATAAAAATAGTTTCATAATTAAATATTAACATAATATATTTGAATATATATAATATATAATTAAAATATTGTAATACATATATAATAGAATTGCAATTATATATATAATATATTTATAAATATTATTATAGTTAATTATATAATATATTATAATATAATATATATAAAATGATAATATATATATATTGATGTATAATATATACTAATTAATATATAATATAATAATTATAATAATATATTATATATAATATATATATTATATATATATATTAATAATTATATATATATATATATATATATATATAATTATATATATAATATATATATATATATTACTAATAATATATTATAATATATTAATATATATATTAAAATATAATATATATTAATATATATTATATTAATTTATATATTATTAGATATTAATTATAATATATATTATATTTATATATATAGTATATATAATTAATAATATTTATACATATATTACTATATACATGATTCTCATTACTAACCTGGAACTATCCAAAGGCCAAAATCTATAGGAACACCTTTCATGTTCCTGTTCCGTATAATTATTGATAATTTAGTTATAAAATTTGCCACATTTGTTTTAGTTGGTGTGAAACAATTTGGTTAAGGCAATCGGTATATATATATTCATGTGAGGTAAGTAATCGGTAGTGAATAAAGTGTCTAGTTAAAGATCTTCAGCTGAGTTTATGTATATTTAGCAAAATACGAGGTAGATAGAAAAAGCGTAGAAATATAGCGTGTGGAATAAAGTAAGTATTTGTTAAGTTAATTTGAAGATTTTAAAGGTGATTGTTTAATATTAAAAATATGAGATAGTGAAGAGTGTGATATTCCATTTCCCCACAATCCATAAATGATCAATGATTATAGATTACTAATTATAGATTATAAGATTTTAAGATTATTTAATAATAATAGTGATAAATCAAATACAAATTATTTAAACAATAGAAGGCTATAATTTGATCAGAGAGAGTTTTCTAATTTAGAGTTTATTACAAGGATGTAAATGTTGAATACATTTAAAGATGGAAAAAAAATTAACTTGTGACGATACTAAGGAGAAGTATTTAAAATCATTGTAATCTTTCAATGCTTAAATATTCCCTATAATGTTTTATAATATGTATTTATAAACATTTGTAAATTTAATTCCAACATACAACTTTAATAGCCCAAGGCCTTTTAAAATTCTAATAATTTCATTTTAAATAATGTCTGATAATCTGAACAAGAATTCTACTATCCCAGAGAGATAAGCTTTACTGCTGATAGTATTTTTAATTCAAAAGACTCATCATCACTCCTTTGCAAAGACTTAATTGAAGAGGATCACTTCTTATAATCAAAAACTTAAGGACAAGAGGTTACTACTCCAGTTCATATAATAAAATAAATAAGTTCCCAGCCATTAGTTAAATAATATTTCAAAAAAAAGTCATTGACGATTTAATCGAAAAGCATCTCTACCCATACTAACCCTTATATTCACTCAAAGAATTAAAAAAATCAAATAAATGTGTTTTAATAAAAAGTCTTGACGAACTGAATTTAACACAAATTCATAATAATTGGCACAACAACTTGTATATATCCTAAATTTATAACTTCAAAAAGTTACCCATAAACTTTAGAGAAAGTAAGCTGCTCAAAAAAAGGGAACCACCCTTGCGAGAAAATTTTACTCAAAAATTATAATGTCACGCATGTGAAATATCTGACATCTGTGAATGAGTATATGGATCTTTTTTATACATATGTTCGGATGTTAAATATAAACAAAGGTATAAATCTCATACCTGATGGGCGATATATTGGTCTCATATACAAAACAATGCGAAACTCTGACTTTATTTATAATCAGCGTAAGAAATTTTGTACAAACAGAGCTTTCTTCCGCTTTAGTACATCTTAGCACTATGCTAGACTATTATAGAGAGGGATATCGTGTATAAATTTAAGTTAATCGCTAGTTATAATAACAAACATGACCTTGTTGATATGATGTACTATATTCTAATTCAAGAGAATCTCCGCTTAAAGACATTCCATAAAGCTAAGATCTCTTAATGCCATAGTTATCATTTTGTGAGTTCAGACTATGGATCTAGGACACGCCCAATACTCTTTAACTATATATGAGTGTTTATATGATTAGTTGTTTCTTTTTTTTTCTTTTTCTTCTCTATAATTACAGTATTAAGTTTAATAACTACTAATAACTTTCGTTTCCGTATCGTGTTTAAACTATTTTTACTACTCGTAAAATCGATCACTCTAAAAACTTACTATAAATTAGAATAAAGTAAGACCAAAGGACAGTTTTTCAACAACCTTTTGAAAATCAATTCTTTTAAGACGTTCATTCCTTTTCAAACTCCAAAACTTTTAAAACATCACATAACTTACATCGTATAAACTACATTACGCAAAGCATCCTAAACTGCAGTCAAAAAAATAAACTTATAGTTATTCCTATATAAATTGTATTTAAACTTTATTTATTTTAAAATTAATTATTCTTACAGGGCTGAGTCTACAATGGTAAATGTCACTATATATTGTTCTGTTTAAGTATTATTATTTAATGTATACCATAGAATTGTAAAAATTTCATTACACATATTTTATATAAGATTATATAAAAAAAAACTTCGCTTGATATTTATAATTTATTTCCCTTTGAAAGTGTAATATATTAAATATATATCAACTTCGATAATATTTAAAGAGTGAAGAGTACTCAGAACTCGAAATACTCATAAAAGTAGCCTGAGATGGTGATATCTGGCCGTATGTTTCTCGAAACTTCTGCTACGATGCCTGTGTGGTCTGGATATATCTACACAGTTTCCGTTTTTGAATATACATTCACATTTATTTCTTTATTCTTCATCTATTAGTGACGAAAGTTTATGAAAATCAGGATACGAAACACATAATTACTTTAAATTCAGTGAGGCTCGTGAGTTCAATAAAGTTTTTTTAAATAAAACCTTGTATGAAACACATAGAGTAACGATTAAGAAACACTAAGTTTATTCATTATTAAAAATGATTTGATAAAAAAATGCTTTCTCATATGTTATGTGTGCCCTGAGTCAATTAGTGCATGACTTAAGTGTATATCTACTATTAATTTTTTTTTTTTTTTTCTATTGGGTATCCATGAGGCATATGCCATAAATTATTTTGTTGATTAGTCATGGTCAAAGGCTCGCCACAAGCTGTTACTAGACATTGCCCTTGAGCGAAGGCTAGTCCCATTCATACAAAATAGGACCCAAGAGAGAAAAAAATAAGGTTATAAATATTAATATCGATATACGATATATATACTGTGGCATACCAATTGGGTAGAGAAGTGAGCAAGACATCAAGGCCAAGAGAATGAGATACAGATGTTTCAATGTACCAGTCATTCTCCTCTTAGTGCATTATGCGATAAATATTTGTTTTAATTAAAAAAAGAGCGTGCGTGTTTTGACCACACCTCAGATGAGGTATTAGTATAATTTAGTGTGTGTTTTCTGCATCCATCGGTGATTATAGACCCAAGGGGTTTTGCTAAGACGATATTTTTTAGGATGGTGGCTGAGGGTCGCAAATCTGGCAGAATCTCGTGACGCAAGAGTTGGTGTTCCAGCGTTCCAGACCTCAAAAATTAAGATTAGTTTAATTTTATATTTTATAATTATATATATATATATATATATATCTCTATATTATTATAGTATTGTTTATTCTAGGCTTAATATATGCTATTATATATATAAAGTAAATATAAGTTAGGAATCGTTAGCTGATCAATACCTTCCGTAACTTTAAGCCAGTAAATTTATATTATACTAAGAAGAGAAGGTTGAAATGTCCTTATACAGCTCATTAATAAGATTAAAAAAAGAATTTTTGTGATATAAATTATACTATTATATATTTATGATAAATTTATGATAAATATTTAAAAGATATAGTAATTATGTATGGTTATATACTGTGTCCTAATAGGTATAAGGTAGGTACTATCTGCTTTTGCCAACGGATCAATATAATCTTCTACTAAACTCCACTCAAAGGTTTCCACAACGCTTACTTTAATAGTCAATATTTTAATATCTCCCAATATAATATTAGGTGAGAGTATACTTATGAATCTTTCTTCTTTTTTGTTATGAATAATCTTTTCAGGCCTTATCTATATTTCAATTAGGTAATGCATATACCCTTAACTGGTGAGATTATGAGTTATAGTAACATACTATAAAGTACGCAGTATATATAAAATATGTTAAGTGTGGATAGTGACAGTACTTTACACACCTATATGGGTGAAATAATATTATATTTACTCATTATTTATTTATATTTATTATATTATATGCATACTAATAATAAATTAATGCTAGGCATTGGTGAAGTAAGGCTACCTTTAAGTTTCATTTGTATTTTTGATGATGCAAAAATATATCTATTATATAAATAAATATATTATAATAACATTATTGATTATATAAAAAAAAAATAATTAATAAAAAAAAAAAAATAAACTAAGTATCATATATAGGTATATATATATTACGTATTTAGATATATAATTATTTAAAACGTATTACTTCAAATTATTAGTGTAGGGTCATAAAAAATAAATGCTTATAATTAAATTTGTAATATTTAGACACTTAAATTTAATTGTTATAATTGTTCACACTGTACACATATATATTATATATATATATATAATATCTAATTACCATTTACCATATATTATATGATTAATCTATTAAAATTTTATATTATATATTTATAAATTTCAAAATAAATATAATAGTACTTCAATAATTAAGTAATTTTATAACAAGGATTTAGATATCACAAATATGTTATATAGTGTGTATCTTCGCTTATATTTCTAAAAGCTCAGCTATATTAATGTTCGTACTATGTACCTTTAAATATATTATATAATGGTATTTTTAGTATATAAACCTTATCATTGTAAGTTATTTATGACATAAAAAAACTCAAAGATCACAGAAAACATCACAGCAACAACCGGTCTATTTACTTAATATCATCTGTGGCTCTTCTTACTCTCTCTCTCTTTACTTTACTCTCTCTCTCTCTCTCTCTCTTTCATCTCGTTCTCTCTCTCTCTTCTCCATCTCTCTCTATCTTACTCTCTCTCTCTCTCTTCTACTTTTTTATTTATCTTTATAATTACTAATTAAGTAATTTTATTAATATATTTTTATAATTTTATTTCTTTTATTAATATATATTTTTTTGTGCTTAAAAAAATATTATTTATTAAAGTTATAGGAATTGAGATAACATGTTGCTGGTACATATTTTATATAAACATATGCGCCCATCAAAGAAATAATTTTAGTATATATTATACTCTAAATGTACACCAAATTAAGATATACCGCCATTATGCTTTGTGAGGCACGTGAGTGTTTTGATCCTATTTATTTAATGTGTTATTAATAAGAGCGTTTAATTATAATTATATATATATAGTAGCAGCTAATACTTGTATTTTTATTATTTCCTTTCGAAATTTGCTACCTTATAATATTACTTATTATATAATATATTTATTATGGTATATAATTTCATTATTTGACAACTTAACAAAAAAATAAGTAGAATATTATCGAAACATATGAATGTGCTAAATAGCATAGTAGTTCTAAAAATGTCAACTATGATGTACTCAAGCAATGCACACGAAATTTAGTAGACTACGAGGCAGGAGTAACGCGGCTACTAGATATATATAATAGGTATGCCTCAAAGTAGGAAAATGCTCATAAAAATTTATAATCAACAAAGTATAAGGAATTATAAGCTATATTTTACTAGTATGATATATATATATATATTAGTTATAATGAGTGAGAATAACTATATGATAATTCTAAGGGTGATATATTTATTTAAATAGATGAAAAATAAAAGTAAAACTAATTTATATATATAATTAATATAGTAATAATTATAAAATGACTATAAGACCGTTAATGGCTCACTTATACAAAACTTGTTACCCTAAATTATCAAAAATATTAGTATATAGTATAGGTATAGTATAATATTCCCTCAACCCTAAAATACATAAGCATAACATATTGCTCAATAAACTTATATGTCCTCAGCGTCATAAACTCATACCCTATTATATATATAGGAAATATATAGTTCTTACCATGCAATTAGATAAAATACATCACTATTTTCGTATGTCTTATGAATCTAAATATATCTTATATAGTGACATCATTTTTGTGCTAAACTCACCTCACAAATTAAGGTAAAATAACTTATATATATATATTTCATTAAAAAAAAGTGAATTAATAAGATTATCGAGAGCGCGAAGGATCATGATCCATTGATTCAAGTCTCATTTCGAGTATAATTCTCGATAAACATAACGAACTATTATCCCGCGATGCTCACTCTGCAAGGCGTAAAAGAGGTAGACCGAACTTTTTTGAATCTTGATATGCACCATTAGTACAATAAATAAAAATGAGTCGGCGTTTCAAATAAAAATGTGATTTATATTATCTTCAATACACTTCCTGAAAATACGTTACAAATATGTTATACTTAGTAAACTCTTAATTTTTTCACTAATACTTATCTAGTTCTATATAGCACCAAATATTTAGATGAAAAATTTAATTAAAAATATAATCTCAAGACAACCTTTCCAGACATGTCTAATATACTCTCTCCAACTATTTTGTACAATGTAGTTTAACTTTAATAACTAACTGCAAACCCGACAAATAGGCTTAGTCATGATACACTATATGATACCCAAACCATCAATATACCTATCCAATCCTATCTAAAATATTGCAACTGGGTCACAATCAACAACTTTCTACTGCAACCCATTCCAAAAATTGATAACCCTATTATTGAACTAGTCTTTTTCTTACATCAAGATGACATGACTTCTTAATTTTCTTATCATTTCTCCTGGTCTCCCTTCCTTGGTCTGCTTTAAAGAATTTATTGATGTCAGAATTATCGACAATTATAAATATTTTGTATACTTGTATCATATCTCTTACAAGAAATCGCCTTTTTAGAGAAAACATTCCTAGTTGGAAGATAGTAGTTTCAGAGATTGTAGAAGACGTAGCTACCAAGTTTTACTTTTAAGGATGTTGTCAGAAAAATAAAATTTCAAGTTAATAATAAACGAAAGATTCAATTTGAATTACTATGTAATTCGACAATACATTGTAGTTATTATCTAATTAAAATAGAATAATCTGAAAAAATATCCAACAACTCGGTAGATCAATTGTGCAAAGGACGAATTCACTTTTTAAAAAAATATTCCTTCGTTTTGAGGAGTTAATTTAAGATTTGAGAGAGGAGGTAACACCCTATTGGTGATCAGAGATTCATAAAAAGACCAACATATGGTGGATTATATGTTGTACAAAGAGTTCTTTTTATAACCTTGTAATATTATTACGGATCTATTCCATTACAACCGAAACAAGTGGAGATTTATAGAAGTTAGGTTTTTAAAGGGTAAGTATATTATGATACTTATTTAATATTTACAGTCCAAGGATTACTAGTTGCGAGGAAAAGCAAATAAAATGATGGAAAGCCCATCCAAGCTAGATATAGTACTTTTTGGAATATATTTTGAATGTTTATTTGACTTTCTTACCTATAGTATGTACAAAATTTATTATTTATCTTTTATGAGAATATGTCATATATATTAGAAGAGAAAAGTTCTATACGTCGTGCAGCAAAGTGGAGATACACCGAACATGGGCATGTCTTTTTATTCGAGAATACGGAGCCAACTTACCTTCACTTGGAGGGTGTAATTCTGTGCACCTATTAGTGAGAGATCTCGTATGTAACATGGTGTGTGAATAGTGATAAATGATAATAGCCTCGATGGTACGAAACAAATTTTTTTAAATCCTTCACTGTACAATTCATCGAAACCAACTGAAACAAATGAAATTCTTTATTTATCTCACCCGGTTTTATATGGAAGCTTGGTGGTCCACTGACATGTCTATATATATAAGGTCTTGTTTATGTTGGTATGGAGAGAGTAAATACTTTGATCCAGAGATAAAAACGCTTTAAGGAATCTTCCTTTAATATTACATAGATTCTTGTTGATGGAAAAAATAACTCTCTCAAAGTGTAAAGGAAACGGGATTTCTCAAATGATTACCTGAATTGGCTGAATATTATTTTAGCAGCTTATCCTTAAGTATATAATTTGAAATTTTTAAGTTCTTTTGATAAATTTAAATTTTGGAATATAAATTTTGTATATATAATATATAATATATAATGCAACATTTATATATAGTGGTTATAAAATATACGGGTATGACATAAATATAAAAAGACAAGGTATTAATAAGTCAATAACTTATATAGAAGATTCTGAGGGTAACGAATATTTTAGGTTTAGAATAAAAGAAAGTAAGTATATATATTATAGAGTGATTATTGAAAGGGATTATTTTTATAAATATCTACGTCGTCACAATTATTTGCAAATATAACAGCAGGCAAGGAAATATATTTATATATTTAATCATAGGAATCACCCCTAAATTATAATAATAGAGAAGGAAGAGACGATTTAGATTGTATTAATAAAATTTTAGAAAATTTTAGTAGATATAGAGAGGGATAGATGTATTAGAAATATGATAGAAGATATATATATTATATGAGATATGTATACTAGAGATTAGCTAAATGAAAAGATATAGTATATTAAGTATATAAATAAAAATATCAACCTTTCATTGGTGTTCATGCTAAAGATAACCGGGAGAGAGGAGGCAACCCGATCGTGAACACAATATCAAGAAGGTGACGACCGTGATAGCAAAATATTTTGCCGGAAGAGAATTAGCATCGTCGCCAGAGAGAGAAGGGGACATAATTGTTATCTGCTTGTGAAAATCTAGCAAATAATAGTAGGAGATTAGAATATTACATTACTTTAAAAGGTTATTTACGACTTCTATAGATGCGTAACTGCAGTGAACGTATTAAAAGCTGAGGCTCAAACCAGTAATTGAAAAACTTGAAGTTCATCAAAAAAATTTATGGAGGTTGATATGTATTTTTATGGGTAGGCCAATATTTATTAATATATAATGATATCTATCCAATATATAATATATAACTAATTTAAAATAAAAATGTATTAATGTATTATCACAATTTATATTATGATTATCACTACCATGATTGCTAAAGATATAATATTATTTCCCACTATTATACTTGATATAATATATATACCTATAATATTTCTAATCAACTACAGTAATGCTTTTTAAGATATCTTAGAGTAAAAAATATATATATTTTAATATAGAGTGTACTGAAGAATAAGTACTTTTGAACGATTCCAAAACATTGAGACACGTTAGATACATGAGTTCAATGGTTGGGAAATAAGGTAAATAATATTAATATATATATATATATATATACTAAACTTATTATATAAATATACATGAATATACTTCTTTTTATTCAAATAAAATTTTCTATTAGGCAATTAAATCAGTTAAAATTATATAATATTTATAAAGGATAGAAATAGGATAACAATCTTATTGGTCTAATTGTTTATCTTGTATATAATAAATTATATTTTGTATATTACATTTACTATCTACTATAACTAATATATATATGGTCCTATTTAGTTAATATGGACAAATAAATTTGTAGAGGTACAAAACAGAAAAAACATAAATCCATAACCAATTTACCTAACTAAATAGAAAAGGGCATGGCGAGGAAAATAGATTAATTACTCTCCTTCCATATTTAATGGGAGACTATAGCTTGTATACACCACAATATCATGCCTCCATCTTATGTTTGTACCACTCTCAATTCTATTATGATATAAAACACTGTTTAGTGAATCGGAGAATAAATATCATCTATGGTTGGTGTGTCTTTCTCTTTATCTTGACAAGTTTAACAATTAAATTCTTTTAGCGCTTTTTTATGTTTTTTCCTACGTGCCACCTGCAATATGACTAAAATTTTTTCAATACAAAAAATTAATATACAATAATATTTATATATTTTAAACATAGAATATACATCTTACTCGGTCTAAATAATTTAAGGTAAGTAGATTTTATTTCTGATTATATGTCATATAATTTTTCAAATAAATGCATCCTCTATACTAATATTCATATTTCATAATAAATATTTGAATTTAGATTGAATATAGATATCGTATAACTATATACCTAACTTATTACATTATATACAGGCATTATTTCCAGACAACACACTTTCGGCATGACAGCAGAAGCAGTCCACAGTGTTTAAACAGCAATCAATCTAGCAAATAAGTAGCAGATAGTTAGGCTACAAGCTGCAGGAAAGAAAGCAATATAATATAAATATATTATATAGTAGGGTGAAAAAACATGTTTTTTGTTATTAGAAAATCAAAACCAACCTCTTTTTTTTCCAATTAAAAAACCACCGAAAATAAAACGCCAATTGATTTAATTGACGTGTTGTTATGATTATAGTAATTTTTACTTGTCTATATTTAATTATCATATGTACCTTATAGAAAATATATTTTTAAACGTTAGTCTTTCATCGAAAATTTTAACCTTGGAGTCGGGATTTATGGTATGATCTGCAATTCTTGCCTTATCAGTGTGGTGGGTAGGTTACTGTATCTTGCTTCATCGTTGCTCTAACTTGGTTCCTATTATAAAGGAGCCTTTTTTTTCGTTAAAACGACATACCAAAAAAAAGATAACATTTTTAATATATAATATTTAAGCAACGAAATATTGTTTTCTTACCACTACCTGCTCACTAAAGGGAATCTCTATGCCCTCAGCAGCACCTCAATATATATATAAATACTAATCCATTTCAGTAGCAAATTGTGAAATTTTTCACAGATATCTGATTATGTAAGACTTTCACGAATAGATAATTATTATTGTATAGTATAATAATATTAACTATTTTAAATTTCTACTGATTGTTATATTTTATTATAATTATATATTATATATCGATCTTTTCAAATTGATATATTTTAATTAATTAGGATTAGTATATTATTTAATTATATTAATTATTTTGAATTTATTTATGTTTGTTATATGTCATCTAGTTACTTATAAACCTTTTCTTGATCACGACTATTCTTATATTTTGAACTACTCTCTTATTAATCTCATGTTATATGATTATTATGCCTAATGGTATATATTCACTTGCTATAGTAATATATATGTGTATATTATAATAATTAATAAATAATTAAATTATAAATTATAAATTTAAAAATTAATATATATATTACATTAAAAAGATTATAAATAATTAATCAAATATAGTTAATTAATTAAATATATATAAATAATTAAATAATAATAAGGTGAGTATATATTATATATATATAGTATATATATATATATAGTAGTATGCTTTTATATATAATGGTACGGCAAATACATATTTCATTCTTTAATCCAAATGTGTTAATATTAACTATGCGAAGACTGGAGAATGTCAAGAATCTTCTCGCATATTATCGTTTATTTTTATTTATATTCAGAAACTAGTAGTAGTGTTTTTTGTATATACATTCATCCCGAGTATTTGGCTCTAACATTAATAAAATCTAGTATGCTACGTGACTCTGAGGAAAACTTTTGTTCGTAGAATTAATCTAATTGCAACAGGCTTCTAGTTCTTATTTAATTCTCAACTTCACTCTTTTTCTAAATCATTTGTGTGCAATATTATATAAAATGTTCATTTTTTGGTCATTTTGACTTCTTTACCTTCCTCACTCTTCTTTCCATTCCTCATTTCCCTCCCTCAGCATCACAACCTCACTTATACCTTGGACCAATCCTCCTCTTCTCCTCTCTCCTTTCTCCCTCTCCTCTTCCCTCCTTCCCTCTTTCTCTCCTCTCTCTCCTCTCTTCCTTCTCTCTTCTCTCTCTCTCTTCTCTCTCTCTTCTCGCTCTCTCTCTCTGTCCTCTTCTCTCTCCTGGTCTACTATCTGCTCCTTCTGTCTCTTCTTCCTGATCCTTATACTCATCTCCTGACTATCTCTTGCTTTGCGCTCTCAAACTATATATCATCATCTAATCAAGACAATACGGCAACGTTATAGAACTGTTCCACAGCTATGCACTTAGATTACACTTCGGTTCGGCGTGCTCTGCGTCTCTCTCCCATAATATCAAAAATGGCAATTTTTTTATTCTTTCATTAATTAATAATAATAATTAAATTAATAATTAAATTAATAATAATTTAAATATTTCTATGAGAATAATCTCTATATAAACAGTCATAAGGAAGTCGTAATGAAGAATAGAGATACTAGATAAAGTTTAATAATTATTCTCACACCAGTAATATAAAATGAATAATAATACCGTTACATCCTAAAAAATACTATGTATTTTACGAGATTAATAGACTGAAAAACTCCAAAAGTAACATTAAATAAAGGATTCAAATTATCAGTTTCAAAACCAAATATCTAAATAATACTATGCAACCAACCATGGTCATTAAGAGCTGAATACAGAGCAAAGACCAAATGATAATAGCAATTATACTTAAATTATTACAATTGGCACGTATTGCTGAAAAATCGAGTTATTCTCAATAGGTATTTATTTTTTCCTTTCCTGTTATTACAATTAATTAAATTTAATGAACCAATTTAGTTATACTTTGCAGATTTAAAATTTTCTAACCTTTATTATATTACTAACAATTGATTCCTAAAGAAATAATTTAATATTGAAAACATCATTAAAGTTACATTAATTCAATAATGATCGAATTAATTATCATTACTGATTATTGACCTAAGAGTGAGATTAATTATAAGACTTTCTAGTTATAAAAGAGGAACTCATTAATAATACGGACTCGGATATATTCAATATACCTAGTTTACTACTATTACACGAACTCTATTGGTTCTCAGCTTTACGAATTAGATATCGTTGTGAATCATATTTTCTAGCGACGCTAATAGAACATTATAAGAGACTAAAGTGCTATTCGAAATTAAACTACAGTTATTCAATAAAAATGAATAAAAGTTATAAAATATAATTATATGAATTAAACATAAATACACAACATATAACTAAATACATTATAAATCTTCCATTGACTTTCAGTTAATTAAGTAATATATATAATCGAAATAACTTTACTAAGTTTTATAGAAAATGAGACCTACATTTATTCTTTAAAAGTTCAATAATTTAATTATAAATAATTCAATAATAGATTGAGGAGTAACTAAGATATATCCTAATATCAAAGAATTAATCTGTTATCATTTAAGATCCACAATTACATTTTTCCTTTTTATTTATTGTAATGACAAATAATAATATCAATAATAATTAAAATAAAAGGTATATATAATTATAACATCGATAAATCTTATACATCCACTCTAATAAATATAGAGTGAAATAAACTTTAAAGTATTAAAACAAAGACAAATAACAACATCATCAATATAAACTCCACTTATTCCAATTATTATAGTGCGATTAAGAAGAACTTATCATAATTCTAAAACAAGCAAATTAATACAAAAAGTAATTGCATAAGTAATAAAAAAGGATAGCCTTAGAGAATTAATAGACATACAGAGACTTCTGAAAATACAAACCTAAAAACATTAACCAAAAAAAAAAAAAAGTAGTTAAAAAGATAAAAAGATATACATATATATATATAATATAACAAAAAATGAGACAACTACAAAAAAATTAAGTAATATCTAGCTTCTATATCTATTTAATATACTAAACCAATAAATTATAAACATATTTTTCACACAAACATTAATAATAATAAATTATCAATTAACTTTAATAATAAATCTCTTAATTCTAACGTATCTAGTTTTAAATAATTATATCTTTCTATAAAATCCTATTCTAGTCAATCATTTTAATAATAATAATTATATTAGAAAAATGAACAACCTATCATAGTATTATTTACATAAAACAATAGGATTTCTAAGAGATAAAATGTGGGTGTTCCGCAAATTAATAATTAATAATGAATAAGCATTAAAAAAAAGTATTAGTGATATAATTATTTAATAACATTTAGAATACTTACATTACCCTAAATAGCCCACGCGTGCCCTAAGAACTAAACCATAATAATGGGACACGTCTGTACTATTCCGGGAAGAGGGCAACCATGCCTGTTTATCGAGACTCTCTATTATCATATGCTAGGAAAACGGTAAATAATAATTATCATACCTAGTACATCACACACCTCAAGGTGGTGTCTCAACACAATTTGTTAACTACTCCTCGCGGAATTCCCATACAAAGAGTGTCTACAAATTATTCCAATGCGATGGATTCCTTGAGGCTTCTGAGTGAATAACTATGGAGAAAATGAACTAAGAAACTCCAGAATGAGAGTGAATGGATAAAAATTATTCGCCATTTGATTTGTGGGCGCAAGCTTCGAAGGATGATGAGCTTTTTCTTGAATTGCAACTTAAGTGCATTAAGTTATTTTATTTGTGTGAGTGGAACAGCATGGATTGGAAAAAACTACTTCATATAAAAGCCCTGACTGAAGAGAGAGAGAAAAGAAATTTTAATCTCGGATGATAAGATACATCAAGTTCATATGAATGGTTGCGTCTAAGGCTGATCGAGTTTCACCTGAAAAAGTTTATCATTCCATCACTAAATACTTATAGCAATGAATCCATCATGGAGAGATTCTGTTAAATGACATAAGAAATGGATCACAGAGTATAGTTTCTGATAGGTAGTTTCCTCAATATAAGAGATTCTAAATAAAAAAAGTACATTATGGAGCACAAGTAAGAAAAATAATTAAGCTATCCCTTCAATTTTAAACGAAAGTTTGATTCAAGTTGATCTTGTTGTATAGAAAATGTGGTAAATAACTTAGTCAAATATAAGGAGGATAACTTCAGAGAACTTTTAAGTGAGCTACTTCAAAATTATAGAGAGCTTAGATATAGTAAGTCTTCTAAAAATAATTTCTTGCATAAGCGTTTATAATTTTTCCTTCACCTGCACCCCTTGGCACTATAAATAACGAATAACTGAACAGTGTTATATGAAGAACAGTTAAATATTAACCATAGAAGCAGCTACCAAGAAAAATGGAATTCAAAAACTCTAACTGACTACTGGTGGAACATAAACAGGATCTAGCACATGTCAACTATATGAGAAAATAAATAGATTTTAGATCTGCATGCAGTACATGTAAAGCTTTTTTACATTACCGTTATTTACATTACCGTTATTCATCTCAAGTACAATTTTTTCTTTTTGGATTACTTGGTTCTCTGAGGGTTGGACCATGCTCAACTTCTCCTTCTTCCTCTCATTTGTTCACCGATAACAGAAATTCACTTTGAAAAATTATTACTCACAAATCTCTGAATAAACATCTTACTTAACGAACGAGCACATCAATAATAAAATAATAATACTGTTTTAAACTTTATGTTTGACCCGAAAGTAAATTTATATTAAGTTAAATTATTATTTAAATTCATTAATATTTTAATTAACAGAAAATAACTTAATTCGAAAGACATTTTATTAAAAAACAAAGTTCTATAAAATACCTTAATTTAGCACCATCAAATATGAGTTCACTGTCAATTTCTATCAAACCCAAGCATGTTCCTCTGTTTCGCTACGGGAAGAGAGGAGCGAGATGGTGTATCGATCAGCGGAGAAACCAAATATATCAAGAAGTAATATCTATGTTGATAAATTGCGGAAGTGGATAAAAGTCTAGGCTAGCTTTGGTCTGCGTTCGAGGTTTCGCGCAAAGCAAACAAAGTCAATAGCGTATACCGTTTGTACGAGTGTGATGCAATTTACCTCTGTACGACCCTTATAATCAATTTTTAATTTAAGTAATTATGGGCATATAAGGGTTTCCCTTTCACTATTTAAGCATATAATTATATTATTATATATTATATAGATATATATTATAATTAATATTAAATATTATATATTTATTATATATAATAATTATATTATATATATATATATATATTTATATATATATATATTATATATATATATATATATATATATATATATATTAAATAAGATTATATTATATATATATTAATATAATATATATATGATTATATATCAGGATCGCTAGGCTTTATACGGGGGGTAGCACAGGAGCCGGGCCTCCTCTAAAAAAAAAAATAAAGCAATCATATAATTTAGTTATAATAAAATAATTCAAATTATATTACTACTATTAAAATATAAATAATGTTTATAAATATAGTTAATTACAACGAACGCAATAAGATTTATACATATAACAGCGTATTATCATTTATCATCTTTCTAAACAGTGTGAACTATTATCGTAAAGACAACGGAAGACATCATTGACTGGGAGGAATGATTATAATTAAATGTAGTCTACTCTATCCAATATGATAGTGCTATATTAATTATTATTTATAATATATTGCTTCAATAACAATCTATTGATTGATTACATGATTGTCAATATAAAAATGTGAATACTTACTTTATTCTTTTATTATTATATTATTGTCTAATTTTTGAGTATGGATTTTTCCACAAAATGTCCTCACTACTATTATTCGTAACACTCTTAATTAAAATATATATACCACATAATTTGATAATTCATTAATCTCAATATAGTGATTAATTGCCCTTTATAGCATTATAAATATATAATAATGGAGTGAACAAAATAAAGAAATACTATTTATTATTAAACTATTTTATAGGTTCCAAGATACAAAAGAAAAAAAACATTTATATTGAATAATTTATTCATGAATGAAAATTTATAAAAATAGAATGGCGTCAGAATAATAGTCGCCATATATTTTTATATTAGTATATCTTCATATAAAACGGTGCAACATTATTTACATACACACTAATATTTGTGTTACTAAAATATATCTAGAGTTATATATAATGCTGTTTTGGTGATGCATAGTTATTATAAAACACAACGGGATACATATATAATAAATATTATTGGCACTCTTTACTCAAATAACATAAATAGTATCTACATGTTTAGGGTATAATACAAATATAAAACTAATAAAGCACCATCCCCCACTGTCATAATTATATATACTGAGTTTCCTGAGTAATAATGGAAAATATTTTTTTTTTTCACTTAAAAAATATAATATTTATATAAATTTAAATTAATAATCTGTTATTATATATTATATAATTATAAATTAATTATAATTATATTATTATTATATATTAATATTTAATTATTAATATTATTATATTTATTATTATTATTATTTAATTATATATGAAAGAATTAGAGAATTAATTATTATTATTATGTATTAGATTATTATTAGATATTGAATTATTTATAAAAATTGAGCAAGGATCTCTTTAAGAGAATTAGAATAGGATTTACTGCTATTGAATTTATTTTGGTTAATTATTAGAGTACTGAATTAGGTTTCATTTATGTTAATGAGAAATTAATGCATTTATTCATATAATCTCCGTTATATATATACGTAATATAATAGATTTAGATTGTGAATTATGATGAATTAATGTGAGAATTGATTGAATATAGTACAGTATAATGTAGAATTAGACAATTATTAGTGTAATGAAGATTATTAGAGATTGAATGGAGAGTATAAGTT
>JABUQX010124119.1:0-2500 GCA_015478945.1 Trachelipus rathkii | reverse complement strand
GCTTCTCATTGTATTCTTAATTGTATTCTTTGTATTCATTGTATTCTTAATAGAGAATGCTCGCTTGATATACAGGGGAACGAATTAGCACAATCAATATTTTTAAATTAGAAAACGTTTAAATTTGTTTAAATCATAATAAAATTACATAACATGATGTTATACACACACAAAAGAAAAACTAGTCAAAATTTACTCAAATTGAACAGTTTGTGGGTTCTCAGTTGTCGCTGAAGAGATAATTGAGTACATTTCGGTCAGCGAAAACTTTAAAGTTGTCAAAATGAGAAGTATGAAACTGTTCCCCCATATATATATATATATATATATAGTATATAGTAGCAGCAGTATATATATATATATATATATATAAATATATATATATATATATATATATATATATATATATATATATATAAATATATATATATATATATATATATATATATATATATATATATATATATATATATATCAAAATCCATATTTCAATCACTCATTGGCCTAATCATGAATTATTATTTCGCAAATTAATTTAGTTTGACCTGATATTATTCCTTAAAAACCTTGTGTAAATTGCTAATGATAATTTTTAAATTAAATTTTAATCTTTAACGAAACTACTGAATTTAATATTAATAAATAACTGAAATTGGAAGGAACTATACTTCCTATCGCGTGGAAAATATTGCTAAGCGGTCGAATGATTTAATTTTCATCAAAGTACTTCATATAATATACTTCATTTAGAAACCATATTACATTTTTGAAAAGGAAAAGAATAGGTTAAAATTATCATATTATATCTAACAATATTGGTCTTTCAATTTTTCGTTGAGATTAAAAGTTATTTTGATTCTATGATTTAAGCAATTTAGAATGGTTTGTAATAACAAGGCCGTTTATATATATATATATATATATATATATATATATATATATATATATATATATATATATATATATATATATATATATATATATATATATATATAAGTAAATATATATATATATATGTATGAGAGAATTTTATATATATATATATATATATATATATATATATATATATATATATATATATATAATTTTTACGTTTCTTAAGGAAGTAAAATATATACAAAGTGAACAGTTTAAGGGTCCTCAGAACCGGTGTCAAAATTGAGCATACAAAACTATTCAAATAGAGTAATTTGTTTTCATCAGATTGATAATTAACTACTCACAGAAAAAGTACTCAATTGAGAAATATTTTTTCTCTTTTTGACATTTGAAAACTTGTCATTTTGACGACTTTGCATGCTCAATTTTGACACCAGTTTTGAGGACCCTAAATTTGTCTGTTTGAGCAGTTTTTCTTTTGTGTGCATGTAGCATTTATTCTAGCTCAAAAAAAATGTTTTAAGGTTACTTATAATTTATGTCTTTAGAACAAAACTAATTTTTAAAAGTACGTTTCAAAAGTACCTGCCAAACACTAAAATATATGTTTTAAACGTTTTATTGCGAAACATACTTTTCAAAATTAGTTTTGTTCTCAGTATGTTGATAACTTTATCGGACTCCAAACCATAGTCGTGGAATTCATTCAGGCTATTTGGATTTCCATTCCGATTCCAAATACTTAGGAACATTCGATTTAAAAACTTTACTTCGATTTTTATTCCGTTTCTGATAAAATCAAAATTAACAGAATCCGCAATTCCGAGTTCCGTGTTCCGTGTTCCGTGTTCCGTGTTCCGTGTTCCGTGTTCCGTGTTCCGTGTTCCGTGTTCCGTGTTCCGAATTCCAAGTTCCGAGTTCCAAGTTCCGAGTTTCGAGTTTCGAGTTCCGAGTTCCAAGTTCCAAGTTCCGAGTTCCGAGTTCTGAGTTCCGAGTTCCGAGTTCCAAGTTCCGAGTTCCGAGTTCCAAGTTCGGAGCTCCGAATTCCGAGTTCCGATCTCGAATCCAAAACCATGCCACTACCAAGGCATAACGCTAAAGTAAATGACCCACTTGTCTGAAGATGCTGGTTCGATCCCTTATGAGGATTCTTGGAAGAAACTTCCTAGAAAATTCAATATTCCTCCCATCGAATAGGACAATGCCGGTGAGATACGAAGTTTACCAAAAAGAAGAAAAAAAAACGATATTGATTTAAATAGCGTTCTTAAGATTTTGTTCTAGTGACTCCTATCTTTCATATTTTCCTTTTAATAAATGTAAATTTAGGTTACTCACTGAAAGATATTCTACAAAGGCAGTTTCTTTCTCAAAAACGAGATGCATTTCCTTGTCTTTAATCAAATCTCTTAAAGTGTTGTATTTCGGGTTCAAAGAGCGAACAGCAAGAAGTGACGTCAGAGTGGATGAGTATGTTTTGGATAATACAACAATACACAAAAGCCATATTATAATTACTATTCTTCCGCTATAAGAATGTCATGTCACTGGAAAAGCTGTAAAGATCATGATTAATGAGAAAAATTATAAACACCCAAATTGATTCAACGGAAGTATTACG
>JABUQX010124118.1:12500-44074 GCA_015478945.1 Trachelipus rathkii | reverse complement strand
ATAATTTGAACGCAGGAATGTAATTCTCTCTCTCTCTCTCTTCACAATAAGGACAAAAGATGATGTAACAAACCAGTATATACAATGCTAACCCTAAACGATAACCCTAACAAGAAGGAGGCGGGGCCGTAGCTTATAACTATTGCGTAGTGTTACTTTTTTTTCATACCCCCTATCGGGTTCATGTTAATATATTAGGCCTTACATATGCTAATTCTTTTGAAAATTACTGTGTTAATTGTAGAAAATACGATTGTCGTTTTTCGGCGATATGTTTATAAATACGATGGATATGTTTTTTGTGAGTCTATGTTAGTTACTTTACGTAGAAGTGGGCCTTTGTTAATGTTACGTTTGTTCTTGCCTTAAATGTCGTCAGCTGTGCTTACTATTCTTCTTAGTTCAGATGTTACTAAGTAGATTTATATGCGAAAACCTTTGTTCACGTACATATATGGCTGATGTTGTTTAAGAACTTGTTTATGTTATGTTATCGCCAAAATAGATACTCCCAATTAAAGACCATTCAATAATCAATAGATCATAGTTGTCAGAGAGGGGTTGAATAGGCTTACTATGGTGTTTTTTGTAGAATACTGCTTTAGGTATTGTTAAAAACGTAAAATTGTAAGTTATTAAACTTCCAAAAATAATAAGAAATTTATATTTATTTAATTATATTATTATATTTTTTATTTCTTGACTCGTTTCTAAACCATTATTTATCGGAACATCTACAGGATCCCGAAAACATATATAAAGGACACCAATATTGTATCATTACACTGAATATTTAAAATAAACTTGCAAACGCAGAAAGCCAGCACCCGGTGCCAGCTGTCCCCTTCTACTCCTTCCTTTCCTCATCTTCATCCTCCCTTTCATTCTCTTCCTTCCTCATTCATTCTTCATCTCTTCGGTATGTTATGCATTCTGTGCTTCTTTTTTTCAGCGGACCCCCCTAATGGGGTCCTAGAGACCTTACACGGACTAATAATCATCATATTCGAACTCACGACCTCGATAACCCTTATAAGGCCACCTACATTGTTGTTATACGATTGTTTATTAACTAAGCACACGCGTGCTCCAGCACCGGGGCTCGGAACCAACTCCTTGAATTTCCGATCAAGTAACAAGCTAATCTTCTAGAAAACTCAACGTCTCGAATCCTGCCTCACCACAATTTCAGCTTTCTACGTCAATTTTTAATGTCTTTAATGGGGGTGGGTCCCCCATCGGGGGGCCACAAGGACGAAGGCATGTCGAGCCAAGCCGCTGAAACTTCTGCCCTACTGACAGACGGTTACCTCGGTCATCTACCACGTCTCCAGGAATTTTAACACGATACGACACTAACGTTCGGAGTCGTGGAGGCGGGCTGCAGCTCTCAACTTGGCAATCGGAACCGCGCAGGATGCGAAGACGCGCCTCGCAGCAACCAGAAGTCGGAGTGCGTTAAAAAAACGATTCACTGTACAGGACTCTTTTTCGACATCAATTCGATTTCCTGTCGCACACAAATCGAACTCTTCGAGCGGGACGTAAAGGTGCTGAACTAGCAGGTCGACTGGCGCATTGACGCCGCCGGCCTGCGCGCGCTCGATCGATCGCGGCGGTGTCTCGCTGCAGTTAACACCTGGGCCTTATGACTAGCCGTTAGACTTAACATCAATCGGGGTTGGAAAGCCAAAAGGGCAGTTAAACGCGGGCGCGCGGTACGGCTCATGCTCTCGGGCGGACCACCCTCTATTATACATCTACAGAGCTTGAACAATTACCAACTATTCGTCCTTATCCCCATACATTACGATTTTGTATTCCAAGTTCCATCTCTATATCTCTATCTCCTTCATATTCGAAAAAGGCATGGCATCGCGTCTAAAAGCTCCCAAAACGTACTATTTTCTATCATTCCCATTATTATTATTATTATTATTTATTATTCTATTATTATAATTATTATTATTTTATTCCATTAATTTTAGTTATTTTTTAATTATATTCTATATATATATGATTAATTAGTATTATTCATTTTAATATTATTATATTATTATATATTCATATTATTATCTATTTATCTGTATAGGATGTTATTATTATTATTTATTATTATTTATTTTTATTGTTTTTACGAATACATATCAAACAACTTCTTTAAATTAATATTATTATGAACATAAAATATTTCTATTGATAATCTATTATATTTTATTACTTATTGATATTATTTAATTATCTATTCATATTCATTTATTTATTGATTTATATTCTCATGTAATATTCATTATTATTATTATCACTTATTATTCATAATAATTATTAAAACGGATGAAAAAAATAATGGAATTTATTCATTTATTAATTATTTATTCATTATTAATTATGTATTATTATTATTACTATGATTTAAACAGTTATTAATACTCAGTATTATTATTATCATTAATTATTATATATTATTATTATTATTATTTATTTAGTATTATTATTAATGTATCACACAAATATATATTATTTTTACTTGTAATATAACATTATTATAAAATTTACGTTGAATAAAACTCAAAAATAATTTTAAACCATCAAACATTAGTATTTATTATATAAATATATATATATGATATATATATATATATATATATACTAATTATATATATATATATATATATATATATTTATAGATCTATATATATGTATATATATAATATATAGTTAATATATATACATATAATTATATGATAATAGTATATAATTTATATAATATATATATATAATACTATATATTATACTATATCAATATATATAGTGGTTACGTCTTACAACGGATATTAGTTTTACTTGAGTAATGGTAGTAACGGACTTCGTTACTTTTCCTTTATGCTAAACATCTAAAACTTGTTATTTTTCCTCCGTTACTTTTAGTCCGTTACATTTGTTTCGACTTTCTTTGAATGTTGATCAGCTAATGAGCCCACCCTGTCACATATTAATGATACACCCTGTGTATATACGGTACTATATAATAATTAATATATAATATATATATATATATATATCAGCTATATATATATATATAATAATAATATATATTATTATTAACTATATATATACTAATATATATTACTCTATATATATATATATATAGTATATAATATTATAATTATATATATATCATATACAGGGAAATCACGCATTAGTATTAATAATAGTATAGAGGATGGTTCTTTCGCTAACTAATAGAATGATGAAGTGAGGGAGGTGGAGGAACAACTTCGAAAAATCGGCACAACATTGCAGTAATGAAGAGGGCTGTTATGTGGTGTTTTGATGGTGAAAGAAGGAATATAAATTTTGGGATAGTCTTGTAAGATGAGCGTTAAGTGAGGAAAAGTTGAAGTAATTGGCCGGAAAATCTGATTATAGATGGATAAACATTACACTGAGTGGATTAGAAGTGTCAAGAACGGAGCGAGATTGGCGATTGATTGGATTGGAAGTTGCGTAACAAAGCGTTTATGAAGGTTATAGTTCTGAAAGGATTGGAGGAGAGCAGAAATAGCACCCTTATATAAAGGTAAGGGGGATATGGTAACTGTAGGAATTATAGGCGGAATTAGTTGAGATGAGTGTTTTGGAAGATATATGCCTAAGTCCTGTATGTGGTCAAGCAAGTGCGTCCGAGTGACTGAATCACTTGATGTGAAGAACAAGGTGGGTTTCGGAGTGGTAGAGGATGTGTGGATCAATTATTTACATTGAAACAATATGATTGAGAAAAATCGTGAGAGAAGGGGAATTAAATTGTATTGGGTTTATGGACTCGCAACAAGGCAGTATGTGATGATGGACAGTCCTTGGTGTGAGTTTTTTTATGATGCGAGCGAGCTGGGAAGAAGTTTTCCGAGTTTAAGATATTTTGGTACATGTGGAGGAAAGTAAACGTCTGATGCAGAGTGTGTAGGAAAGTGGTGAATGGCAGGAAGGGGGGTTGGTGCAAATTAAATCATTGTCGATGCAAAGGGGACTAGTAGTCTGTGAGCGCGGGGCAAGGGCGTCTTAAAGAGGTAGTATGTTTCTTTTTAGACATGGCCCAATGTTGAAATAACTATGCTCAAACCAATAAATTGTATCTAAGATGACTGTAATTAATGGCGTGTCAAAAAGCTAAATGTAACGGAGTAACGCACTCTCTTTTCCTTTCCTTTCAAAAGAAACGGAATAACGATAATTGAATTTCTTTTCAGTAACGATGCCCACCTCTGTATATATATATACTATAACATATTCTTATCTATATACATATATAAATACTAATCTTACTATATTTATATATATACTAATATATAATATATATGTACCCTAGATTATTATATATTAATATATATATATATATATATATATATATTATATATACTATATATAAATATTATATATATTATATATATTATATAACTATGTATATCAATATATATATATTACTTATAGTTAAAATATAATGGAATATTTACTATACTATACGTATACGAAATATATCATATATATATTATATATATATTATATTAATAAATTATATATAATATAATATCTATATTTATATTAAAATACTCTAAGTTTTGGTAATAGTATATTATTTGTATATATAATAAATATATTAAATATGTCATTAATTAGTAAATATATATATATTAATATATTATTTATATATTATAATATATATATAAAGACTAACATAAATATATAACGTTATATATAAATATAACCGTATATATAACATATACAAGTATTAATACTATACTATAATTTTTATCATCCTATTATAATATAAATTTTTTCCTACTTCTATAAACATATTTAACTTGTTTCAACTAAGTCGATTATTAAACAAAAATAAAACAACATCTTATAAAAAATAAACATTAAATATAAAAGTTTTAAAAAAAGATAACAAACTTGAAAAGAATTTCATCATTTATTAGTATGTGTGTAGTTTAATAGAGATTTATATTCATGTTAATTTTGGTGCTTAGCTGACAGAAATACAACTCCTGTGTATCTACTCTCTCTCTCTCTTGGCTCCTGTTACTCTTCTCTCTCTCTCTGATTATTATATGTTACTTCAACTCCTCTCTCTTCTCTTCTCTAAATTCTCTTCTCATACTTCATATATAATCTCTTTCCTCATCTTCATCTACTTTCTTGTGTCTCCTCTTCTATCTCTCAGGTCCGATCACTTCTCTCTCTCTCTGTCTTCCTCTTCCTCTTCATTCTCTCTCTCTCCGTCTCGTCCATCTAGCTAAAACTCCTCTCTCATTTCTTTCTCTCCGTCATCTCTCTCGTCTCTCGCTTTCATACTGCTCCTCTCTTCTCTTCTCATCCTCTCTCTCTCTCTCATACTCTCTCTCTCTGATTCCTTATTCCTAGTCGTCTTTCATATAACATAGTTTCCTGGTGGTCTGAGGATCGTACGGTCACCACATTACATCTTTTCAAAGGGGCTCTCAACATCTATGCCTTAACTGTAATCAGATTGTCGTGTTTCCCTTGGCGGTGTCTACAATTTCTCCTATATCCCAATTCTTTTCTTACATTTTCATTAAGTGACTTTCTATGAGTTCACCGTATCATCCCTCTCTGATCTCATTTGTTGTGTTATTAAAGCTATTCTATTATTACTTCCAGATATTCCAAGTTTCTATCACGATAGATATACTCCAAAACAAGCAAAATAGTGTCTAATACATCCTTGTAAGTAGGCGTCCCTCGGGCTCAGTCGAAATCTTTAATTGTGGAAAAGAAAATATTGTTGTTTCAATGCCTCAAAAATACAGTTCCATTTATCCTACCTGATGAGCCAAAACTCCGTACCAGAAAACTAGAAAAGAGAGAAAGAATGTGTTTCTATTGTAAAAATTACACAACTAACCTAACACTGTCTTCTGTCTTTATTATAGCTATCTCTTTCTGTAACTTTTACCTTGCCTTCGGTATTCTTTCTTAAAAGACTTCTAATAACCATCAAACGTTGACATTTCCACTCATCTGAACATGATGATAAACATGGTGGAGGATACATCAAAAGACTTCATCTTGATCTTCCACAAGGTAATTGCTTCTCCGCCATTATGTGAGACTTATCTTGATCCTCCGCAGTTAACAAGGACTTACTTGCTCTGTTCACGCTATGACGTAGGGTTCACCTACAGAGCCCTCCTTTGAGAAGGTGGAATCTATAACTTTTCGTCTCATCAGCAATCCCCCTCTCACTAACTCTCCCTAACTCTCACGTCTCTTTCTGCCCATTACATTTGTGTGTCACTCTCTTTATAGCTATGCTATCGCTTTACTCTCCTGTCTCACACTCCTCAGTTGCAGTGAAAATAGGTCCGTGCAATTACGCCTCTTCAACATGTTACCCTCATTTTTATATCTGTCAACATTTGGGCCATATAGGACTAACCTCTTTGCTCGAATCTATACATCCATATACTCTATTCGGCCATAAACTCTAGCAATCCCACACTCCTTTACTAGGCTACTATTCCAGAACTACCATTACATTGCTAATTTTTTAAACGCCGTCCTCATCGTGACATCCATAAGTCTTTAATTTGATTTGACCCTTGATTGAGAATTTACACCAACTCTGGGGGAATTTGTCCTGGTGTTTCACCACATTGGATTTTGCACATGTGCCCACCAGACGGATATTAATATGAGTAGATTCTTAAATTTTTTAATTTTTCAAAGAATTTAATTCAAAAACTTCTATCAGTAATATATTATAGATCATATATATTAAAAAAATTCACTGACTTGGTAGGTTATATATATATAGAATATATATATGAGTATGTTGATATTATTATTATATATGTAGTTTGTAGTACCTGAACTATATATATATATATAAGACAATATAAAAATTTAATATAATACTGATTTATGACGTAGGTACCAACTATATACAACTTGAACTAACAACAATGAAAGCGAAAAATATTATTAGTTAGTGTGATAGTTAGTTACTACTATTTACCTCAATTTTTCTTATTATAGATATATATATATATAATTTATATAAATAATACTTATAATTGTATAATTATCACTTCTATAAGTATATATAATATTTATAATAATAATCATATATATAAAATAAACAGTAAAATAATAATAATATTGTTTTAAATTATTTAAGTAATATAATTGTATAATAAATTATATAATCATATATATATTTACAGTAAGTGAGTGTGTCCGTTACACTTAATAGCTATTTACTATAATATATATTATATAGTATAATAGTATACGATGATTTTAATATAATACTTTTTTTATATATAGATAATATTAAAATAATAAATTCAGTTTAAAATTTGTATAAACAAAAAATAATGTAATATGATTATATATATACGTATAAATATATATACTAATAAATTTATATCTATATTATTAATATATTAATTTATTTAATTATCTTAAAGCTATTGATTACTGATAATCCCTACCCTATCAGAACATCTGGATTCCTACATAATATATTATGTATAATACTAGCTATGTCCTCTCATCATCGATATCTGCTACCTGTTCAACCGGGCGTTATATATAGCCACTAGTAGACTACCTACATCAATCAGTAAACTAATCCATACTTACATAGTATCTTACACCTGCACCTGTTAGACTAGTTTATCTTATGTATAAACAGGTACATATAATAATCTTGTTTTTCTTATCGACTTGCGCAATCCATTCGGTGATCTCTTTCTCAGGCCACACCAGTTTGGGCAACGGTTGTATTATTATTTTCGCGCTCTGGTCGTATCAGTATTGAGGTTCAAGGAGATATTTGGATGGCCACATCTGGTCCGTCATATCAAAGTCAGTGGTTTGTGTATTCGATGGAGTTGTCCGAGAGGTCAATTATGCATATTCTTCACTTTCACCGTATCCCAGCTCTTCTCCGACATGTCACTAGGTGACATAGCAGCCTACTCTG
This sequence comes from Trachelipus rathkii, assembly GCA_015478945.1. NCBI lineage: Eukaryota > Metazoa > Arthropoda > Malacostraca > Isopoda > Trachelipodidae > Trachelipus > Trachelipus rathkii. The sequence continues at coordinate 36,060 of JABUQX010124118.1, read as the reverse complement.
CTCATGGTTTGATGGGATCAGTAAATTGTGCGCCATAACACCAGTAGAAAGTTTTAATAAAAAATAAAAAAAAAATCACTTAAATTTACCTATTAGAACATTTTTCTTAAAATTTAAAATGAAAGTGCACTTCATAAAAATATATATAGTATACTAGCTAGTTATATATAAAATATATATAGACAAATAACTAGATAACAAAATCAGCCTACACTAAGCACCATAACCTCATAATCGTAAGTAGTCAAAAACTACGGCTAACCCTCCGCATCCCGATAATAGTACTAAGCGCATGATACGTGTTGTATAAAGCTACCCGCATCAGAGCGCGCCATTTTGGATATCCAAACTCGATCATCTACGATCTATTCAAACTCCACTCATGCCAGCTTACATATATAATAACTATATATATATTTATCATAGTAATATGTTAAAATAAAAAACAAATAAAAACTATTATAGTAATATTATAATTATAAATATCTATATATATTCAATGCACATAAAAACAATAAATGTTCCTCTAGTTTAATTGTCACTCAATAACTGGCGTACTTAAGATATGTTACCTTAGTTCTTCCGTAGAGAGGACTTGGTTAGGCTCTGTTCAACGGAACTACTATCTTGTCCTCTATTCCTACTCTGTCTAGCATATATATTAACTATACTATATTATACAATATACTATTTATATTGAGGTTAATTTAGCCTTTCTTTTTATTTGACTTTTTATAATAATATGAATATTGTTTAATTAAGTTTACTAATTAACAAAGCATACACAAAGCTCACAAACCCGGGAACACAATCGCTTAATTTCTTCACCTTTGCTCGGGATCATAAAATTATAAATTTACATTTACGAATCTTAACTATTCTTCAAGCCTGGCTATTACCAGAGTCCGACTCATGTATAATTTCTGTTTAATGAGAATATTCTCAACGTTGATGTAAACTTTCTTGAAATGTGGTTAAAGGCTGTGGAAATTCTATATACAGTAAAAAATTCGTGACCTCCATTCTATAGAAATCTCCAACACTTTGTAAATGACATACTAGGTCACTTTGGTTAAAATTTTTTATTTATATGAAGGATTCTCATTAACTTTTCCATTATTCTCAATAAATTGTATGTATCATATCAGTATAATGATTTTGAGAATTGAATTATTAATTTTTGGTTATATATTTTTCTGAGGTTGGCACTAAGGGAAGATTCAGGTATGCTTTCAAAAGCTGTTGCGAAAGAGATTATAAATCAGAATATAAAGAACAAAATATTGCAACAAATATTAGGGGACTCTATGTTCATTTATTACTGTTTAGTGGAAGGGATATAGTGCTATGAAATAAGGTCTTAGAAGGAAATCATTATTTTTTTGAACAACTAGTAACTATACAAAAATTATATTAATATAACACATTCGAATTCCTCATCCCTACTAGGCGTAGGGCGCAACCCAATAATATGTGTTATATTCTAGGCTCAGGTTAGGCTTAGAAAAGCGTAAACTGCATCACTTAGGAAAGCATGGCCTAGCAACTTGCCTTTATTAATATACACCACGATTTCCTTTCATAACCTTAAACCAAGGAGTAGCGACCGAATATTCTGAGGACCTATTCTGGATGCTCAGGGAGCGTAGAAAAGGCTTGAAAGACAACAGTGGCACTCAGTTGGCACTAGATGCACTCCACGTGCACTAGGTGGAACCTCATGGCAACATGTGGCTATCATTGCAAGCTCAAACCTCGGCACTCACTGGCTACTTTCCACCTCGCTCTTCGTCTGTTACAACACCTTTGAGGAGCTCAGAGTGACACCCCTAGAGTCACTTCTCCTGATCGGATCGCGAAAGCATTACAAGTTTGTTGAAGCCGTGTAAAAAGTTTGACCATCATATATATCCTGAGTCAGTCAAAGGTAAATACTCTAAATCAATAGTAGTCATCAAGATATGAACCATCGAATATAGGTTTAGCTCATTCAGAAGAATGAACATTCCTAAGCATAGGCCCCATGCACTAGGTCTGACCATCAATATAGCTGGGTGCAATCAATTACGAGGCCATCACAAAAATGTTGGCACCCTCAAAAACTGGACGAGCCATCACTTTTTATGACATGTCGCATGGAAGACATAACGCCATTATAAAAGAGAATGAATAACGCTCAATATTAAAAATGTAACACCATCAAGAATGGGCATCCAATGCCCCTGAGCATCCCTAAAGAGATATGCACTACTATCTCAACATACAGTTCTATTCAATAGCTTGAGTCCAATAAGGCCCGTAGGTGTGAGCTAGGGCAGGTGTGTGTGTGTGTGATGGTTTGTGCCGTGTGTGTGTGTGTCGTGTGTTGTGTGTCGATGAACTTTGTGTGTGTGTGTGTGTGTATGGTCTGTGTGTAGTTGCCCGGTGTATGTTGACGAAGAAGAAGTTGAGAAGATCTTCTTGAGGAACAAGAAATGAACAAAAAAAAAAGGTCAAGGCATGATAGGTGGATAGTTAGGAATAACGGGTAAAAGTGATAAAGGTTAGCATAGTTAAGGAGTGTAGCAAAAATAGGTTAAAGAGATTCAGAATAGGTTGTGAAACGAGTGTAGGTGTAAAGACAGATCTAGAGAGAAGTGTATGAATAGAATACACAGAAGTTCAGGTGATAGAAGGAGAATAAATGGTATACAAAGGAAATAGGAGTAAGGATGTAGTACAGTGTAGGGCACTCTAATTAAGAATATATATGACTGTGTTATGTGCTGGTATTAGGTATAGTTAGGTGTAGAGAGTGGCGTATACGTAGCCCGTGTGTTGTGCGATGTTGTAAGTGTAGCGTGTAGGTGTAGGTGCAAGTTGTACGGTGTAGGTGTAGTGTTAAGGGTGTAGGTATGTCGTAGGTAGCAGAGTGGTGAGTATGATGTCCCTAATGAGAGTTGGTATTTTACTTATAATAGTGCTGATGTTAGTGTGATACGAGTGTGGACCTAGGGAGTCCCTGTCGGTGTCAGACTCAGCTTTGATATCACGTGCAGGTCTCGCCTTGTGTTGCTGTGTGTGTGTGTTTGTGCTGTGTACCTTTCGTGTGTAGGTGTAGGTGTCTATTGGGTGGGTGTATTGTGTATAAGTAGCCCCTAGCGGGTGCGTCAAAATTTAAGATATGTAGCAGTGTTTTTGCACTTCAGGCACAGGCAGAACCTCGATTTTGTGTTTGTTGCAGTGTGTGTACGCCGTGCGTGTGGCTGGACAAATAAAGTACTTTCAACTTTAGGATATCGATACATACAGAACTCAAGGTCATGACATTTCTGTAACCTTACCTAACACTTCATGTTGCGAAAGTTACATACCCTAGGGGTTACAGCGTCATTTCTAGTCAACTCTGCATGAAGTGCGGAAATCTTAATCCCAGCTTTAATTCCCTGACGAACCATAGAAAAAGGTTCATTTACCAGGCTTGATACTGGTATCCAAGGCCTGAATAGTCAAAGTCTCAAGACTGCGATTATCAAGGTCAACAACATCAAAAGGGGGGTGCTGCTTAACGCCAATAAAGGGTCAATAAATGGGAGAGCCCAAAACACGAAGCAAAGCCCAAACGGGATTCGTCCTCGTGTTACGAACGTCAATGTGCTACCGCAGAACCGTCTGGGCGCAGCCCAAAAGCGCGCAGAGAATTATACTTATATATATATAACGTATATTCAATAGATAATAAATACTAAGATATATCATCCGACTCAAAACTTAGTATCATATTAAATATAAGTAACCTAATAACGTGGTATCAAACTTTAAATGACAATATTAAATACCTCATATATATTTACTAACTAAGTATAGGTAACTAAGTATTATATAATTTAATAACATAGTGGTGAATATATAGTAACAAATACACTTATAGTTTAATTTATTTAATTATATTAGTATGTTACATATTAATATCGTATATATATCAGATCTAGGTGAGGCCACTTCCCCTCTTCAGTCCGCTAGCCGCTACGTTCCGCCTTCCGAGCGCTTCAGTAACTACCAGGCAATAGGTGCGACTATCGGAGGTGCGGGATCAGTCATAGGGAAAGTATGCGGACTTGCACCGTGCGGGATCAAAAAAATCGAAATTCCGGCTCTTTTAGTTCCGCACCTTTTTGAAAATGATTATCTTTACCTTTATTAGGAAATCCAAATATGGTTTAGTAAAATACAAGAAATTATAATTTTTATTAAATATAACACCAATTGGCTTATGTGAAGTTGAAATTCCTTAATTCACTAAACTTCAAAGCCAGTCTCAACACTCCTTTAATGCTTCTACCATTTACAATAATTCAAATTTAACACTACTTGTATTTTTTTGATGTGGCTTTAACTATCGTACTATTGCTTTAATCTGTAATCAATTTATTACCCTATACAATTAAATAGGGCCAATATCCCTTAACATCAGATTTCTTGTAAACCCCAAATATACTATAATTATAATATATATAACCTATATATATATTATACCGTAAATCTTACCTAACTAATATTATCTAGTATATAATAGATATATAACGAAGCTAGAATTATTATAAATATATATTATAATAGTTATACATATAATACATATAATATATTTATAAATATATACTCTTAATCATATTATATATGTATATATGATATGTATATATAACCGCCGTATTTATAGTAAGATCTTAGTCGCTTATCTACTAAAGGAGATTAGTATCCAATCGTACCTATATGATACTATAGTTATAGTATATTATTTTGATAATATTATATAATATATAAATATAAATAAATAACACTTATAATATATAATATATATTAGGCCATATTTATATATATACGGGTAATATTAATATTATACTTATAGTGGTATCATTATATACCATATATATGATAGTAGATAATATAGACTATACTATTAAGTATTACATCTATACATATATCATCTATATAGTTTACTATAATAGCTATAAATATATTATATAGTATATATAATTATAATAGTTATTATATTTATAATTATAACATATATAAATGTCTATATATGTATATATATATATATATATATATATAATATATATAATAGTACCTATATATATATATATATATTATATCATATATATACCAAATAGACTTATTTTACTGCACTTAAGCTTCATATACTTATTAATATATAAGTATTTATAAAATCTAATATAAGTATTTATATAATATAAATATCATTATATATTATAGACTTATATATATATATTCATATACTATATATTATTAGATACTATATATATTATATAACTAAAATAGAAAGATATATATATCTATATAGTTAATAAATATATATTATATTATATTTCCTAAGAGGTATAATCTTTCCGTTAAAACACAAAGAGGTTTGGCCTTGCTTATTATCTTTCATTTAATAAAAATTTATGAGTTATATGTGATTATAATTATTTTGTAGGGATGATATGATCATCTAGAAGGGATTTCGCTTTTAGATTTTAACTTCATTATTATGCATTTCCTAGGTTCTTAGAATTTCTCAATTATTATAACATGATGATCACGGATTTGCTATTTATTACATTGGATCATTATGAATTTTTATTTTAAGTCTTAATAAAAATTAATTTTATCATTAAAGCTAAGACTAATGTTAATACGAACAATATGAGGGAATTATTCTTTCTATTATTATATTTTTAGTAGAATCTTTTGGTAAGATTAATGGAATTTTCATGCTTTATCTCAATATTTTAGATATTCTTAACAATTTCTTCATCATTAACAATAAAAATATCAGAATTCTTTTCAACATTATTATCATCATCATAATTATTCTCAGTCGTAATAAATTTATTCATTTCTTTACAGTTAATTTAATATCATTAGTAATAATGCTACAAGCTATAATTTTCATAATAATTAATCTTTAAAAATATAATTCATCATCATCATCAATAAATTCACTATTGATGTCATAATTGCAAGTTATTGTTATCATAGCCAACATAATTTCTACCATGATTACTAAATATATAATGATAATAATTTATTTAATCAGTTATTTTCATGATCGCTATTGTCATATATTTCTCTGTCGCAATCATAATAATAATCAATAATTAATCTTACATAATCAATATTCTTTTGGTACATATTTAATAGCGTTGGTACTTTAAGATTTATTAACGAATGAATATGCTTTTATTCTCCAGCTAGCTTTTTACTATGTCCATACCGATGCCACCATGTAAGTTTTTAAGTTTTCCATCGGGCGGTAAAATGATAAATTAGTTAGAAAATAAGTGATAATGTAACAACAAAATAATAATAATCGATAATAATTAATAATTAATAATAATAAATAATAATTAATAATAATTAATAATAATAATAATAATAATAATAAAGGCAATTAAACTTAAATAGTCAATCACATAACGGTTTGCGTCTATAAAAAAAAAGGTTCTTAAAATGTACATGCCCCCTCACGCTAAATCAGAACAGGAAACCCAAAATATGCCCCTAAAACCCCACACCGTAGCAACGGGCCTTGGTTGTGGCCTACTCTTAGCCCCGTAACACCGCGCCTGGTAGCTCCAGATGATAACGGTGCACCACACGAAAAAAAACAAAACATTTTTTCCAGAATTCACCCAAGAGCAGGACTGCCTTCTCAGAGGAGAGTCAAGTTTCGGCTCATCTACAATAGGCGGCCTGGTCAAAGACGAAATGGACCAGTTTCTAAACTGTACCCCCAGCAGTGGAAGCGCAGACGAGAAGTGCCCATCGCCATTGCAAGGACGGACACACGGAAGGTAGACTGAAAGAGGGAGTGCACCTATAGGAGGAGCCGTTGCAAATACGAAAACATACCATTCTTGAAATTGGAAAAAGGAAGAGACGAAAAAGGGTACACAGAAAATAAAGAAGTGGGGTAATAATAATAATATATAATAATAATAATAATAATAATAATAATAATAATAAGGGATAAGAAAAAACAATAAAATATAAAAAAGAATGGAAGGCTAAGACTAATTTCGCAGACACAAAGTGTCTGAGCCACCTCTCGACTTCAACGACATCGAGAGTTTTGATAGGTCATGTATGACAGTATGGCTTTAGCTAGAGGTTTCTCTTTAACGGTTTGACGGCCCGTACCTTGAATGTTTGCAAAGCATTCGTCCATATTCTTTCTGTCCTTATTTATCTTAACGGCTTTCCCCTATTTCGGTGAACCTTATTGAAAATGTCTGGAATATGTTAAAGAAAATCGTAATGAAAACCACCGGAGGAGCCCCACAAAAATATTTTTTTGCCAGCATGCCAAATTTCATTTATGTAAAACATTTGACTATGGGGAAAATAAATTCGTTTTCAGATTTTCAGGAAATATTTCAAATGAGCTGAAAAGAAAGAAAAATTTTTTTTAAAATAAGCCTGTAAAAAGTTACGAAGTATTCAAATTTCGTATTTACAGCATGAAAAAATAATCTTCTTGCTTCAACACCATTATAAGCCTATAAAGTAATATTTTGGTGTTTTACTACCGCTCACGTCGGAGAGCCAGTTGAAAAATGTTTGTCTTATGCGTTTGTAGCTTAGGTTCCGATGAATATAATTAACATTTTTCTAATTAAAAACATTTCTGGGCAAAAATATTTTGAGTCGCATTTAAACTTATTTTGCGTGATTGTAATTTTTTTGGGAAGGGAGGGGAGGGCTGTCCAGTGGTTTTCATTGGAATTTTCCGCAGTTACAACATATTTCTGATATTTTCAGTAAGTTTCTTTAAAATTGGCGAAATTCGTTAAGATTTTTGAGATCACTTTAATTAGTAAGCCCAATTATCATTTTTAGTAAAAGTTAAAATAAAATGCAGCGACAGCCTTTTCTTAAGCTTAGTTTGACATTTATTCAGATTTTTATTATATTTTATTTTCTAGCTCATTTCACTCAAAATTTACGACTTACGTTTACGTTAATCCATTTCTGTGGTTGTTACCACAGTCATACACTCGATTCAACACACCAAACCGCACATAATAAAAATTTACTCATCATCATATCATCACCCCACCTTCTCTCCCCAAGACTGGGTACGATACACTGCACTGGATCTGAGGCATGCATTAGCATTCCTTGGCAAATGATAAGTGGTAGAGCAAGCAAACACATACTAACATATATATATATATATATATATATATATATATATATATATATATAATATATATATATATATATATATATATATACTATATATATATATATAATATATATATATATATATATATATATATGGTAGGTGAAAACTAAAAGAAGTATACGCCGCATGATATCTCGAAACAAGATAGGTTACCAAGAAAACTGATAACATATATGGAATCAGCGTATGAAATTTGTATGGAAAATGAAAAAAAAATTTTTTTATTTTTTTTATATCCAAAACTACGATAGGTACAAGAAAACTAATAACATTTAGGATAGACGAGAAAAAGATAACAAAAAAGAGTTTTTTTTTTTTAACTAAAGAATACCCAAGGGTAAATGCAAAGGGTCGGGGTCTCTCGGCCTCCTGGGGGACGACGGGGTAGGGACTATTTCGCCCCCTCCTGGAGGGTCTCGCGGACCCCCGCATTTTTGGTATTTGGGGTCGCGGGGGTTCCTCCGCCCCTCCCCTACGGGGTATGGAAAACGTCCCCCCTCTGTCCCACCGTCGGATCGAGCCCCCTAAAAAAAAATTATACGCTGATTCCATATATGTTATTAGTTTTCTACCTATCGTAGTTTTGGAGACATAAAAAAAAAATTTATATATACTTATTTTTGTCATTTACATACAAAATTTTCATAGGCTGATTCCATATATGTTATCAGTTTTCTTGTTACTATCTTAAGTTTTCGAGATATCATGCGGTAACTTCTTTATTTGGCCATATATATATATATATATATATATATATTATAGTATATATATATATATATATATATATATATATATATATATATACTATATTATATATAATATAATATATATATATATATATATATATATATATATATATATATATATATATATATGCCTAATTCGCTTTTTGTATATTTATTATTTGTTTCTAACCCTAGGTTGTCAAATTATGATAAAAATTACACTTTATTTAAGATTATTAAAACAAATATCTATTACTGTTGAACATTATTTACACCATATTTTAGCAATACTAGCTTTCGCTTTCATCCTTTAAAGCCTTTTTCAAGTAATCGGATAGACAATTTTCGGTGTTCTGTGTTGTCAAATTATGTCTATCTGGTTGTTCAAAAGTCCTTTTTAGAAAGGTGAGGTATGCATAATTGTATTCTGCTAATAATCGATTTTGTATTCTCCAGACTATTGATTGTAATTAGGGATATTTTGTATACGGAATGCTTCAGATAATTTCCTTTTAGTTAATCGTTTTTCAAGAGGTAACACTTTCATATTTTGGAGGGATTTATGTTTTTTTTTTTGTTTGGCGGTGTTGAGTGAGAGAAGCGTTTTGATGGTCTGTGTGTAGGGCGTGTTTGTGTTGGTATAACCAACTATTGTAATCTGTAGTTTCACCTGTGTAATTAAGGTTGCAATTGGTGCACGGTATTTTTTATATACAGTGGGGATTTACATTGGGGGCTTTTGGAGGTCTATGGACTTTTTTTAAAATAATATTATTAGATGAAATTAAAGTGACATGCTTAGGTATAAATTTTTTAATGTATTTTATGTTTATGTGTGGTATGGGTAGAAAGGTTTTTGTTAATGTAGTTTGTGCTTGTGTTGGAAAATAAAATTTTGATTTGGCTTTTTTAAATGCGGTTGTAATTACTGTATTGGATATTTTAGATTTCTGAACGTTGTTTTTAAGAGTTCTGTTTCATGTTTTAGAATGGTAGGGGAGCATATTTTGAAAGCACGGATGTAAAGAGAGGAAAGAGTGGCTAGTTTTACGTAGTATGTATAGCGGAGTACCAAATGTATGTAATTTTGGTTGAGGTGTTGGTTTTCTGATATACAGTGCGATGAATGTTTGGTGTGTGGTCCCACGTGATTAAGTATTTATGTATTAGGGGTTTCCATCTGCAATGTGTGTGTCAGAATGAATACTGTTTATATGATTCAGAATTTGTACAGGGTATGCCTCCCTATAATATATAATATATATATATATTATGATATATATATATATATTTATAGTATTTATAGATATATATAATAGTATATATATATATATTATAAATATTATACTATATATACATATATCATATATATACTATATATAATATATAATAAATATATATATGATATAATATAATAATAATATGTATAATATATAGATTAAATATAGTTTGAATATACTCGTTTCTTTGAGCATCGTACGTCTGGCAGTCATATAACTTAAATTTTACAGTTTAAGGCTTTTATTTGTAAATCTCTGATAATCTGGCAAACAGTTAGTCTGTGATGAATTATTCTCTTTTTATATGAGTTGTGTGTCAGATGAATGTTATATTTATTTAGTTGGATAATAAATACTAGTAACTAGTGAATAAAAAGGGTTGCGAAGTGGTATCTCTTTTAAGGCTTTTAACATTTAAAATTCTCGTAAATATTGGTGTGATCTTGATAAAAAAAAAAGGATAATTAAACCCTAGTGAAAATGAAGAAATAGTGGGAGGGACAAGTGGTGAATTGAGAAAACGAAAATCCGGAAATATGATGAAGCTTATTTGAATTTTGGCTTTATAACCATTGATGTTAGGGGCGAACAGAGACCGCAGTGCGTATTGTGCCTCAAAGTTTTAGCACCTAAGTGCATGAATCCAAGTAAGCTCAAAAGGCACATAGAAAACAATCATCGTGATATGATTGGTAAACCTCAAGGTTTTTTTGATAGGAAGGCGAAAGAATTAAAACACCAAAAAGGTACTTTTCTCGGCAGGTATCAACTTCAAGTATTGCTTTGCTGGCGTCATGTAAGGTTGCATATAGAATCGCGCAATGTAAAAAACCGCACACCATCGCAGAGGAGCTAATTCTACCTGCTGCAGTTGATTTAGTGAACATCATGATTGGTAAGTCGGCGGGAAAGCACTTTAAAAGGTTCCTTTGTCTGACAACACTATTAGTCGAAGAATCCAACTTATGGCGGAAGATCTCAATGATCAGTTAAATGATAAAATAAAAAATGAATTTGGGCTGCAATTAGATAAGTAGTGGATAATAATAAGGATGCTCATTTAATTTGCTATGTTCAGCTCGTAGACGGTATTATTATAGAAGAACTTTTGTAAAAGTATTAACGCAAGAACAAAAGCTCAAGACTTGTTGAGATCTAGATTCATTTATGAGTGATAATAAATTTTGGAGTGGGCTAAATGCCGGCATTGGTAATTTGTACAGATGGTGACCGTTTTCAATGTCTGCTCGTTACAGTGGGTTACAAGCTTTTTTTTAAAAAAAAAGCCCACTTGAAAAAACACACATTGTATCATTCACAAAGAAGCTCTCGCATCAAAGTTTTTGAGTATTCCACTCAATATGGTTTTAGAGTACGTAGTAAATGTCGTAAGTTTTATTAAAACTCGACCAATAGAAAGCTTAGGTTTTTCAAAAAATTGTGTGAGGACATGGGATCAGAGTACACGGCTTTATTATATTATTGCCCATCGCGATGGATCTCTCGAGGCAATGTACTGGAACGGACATTTGATTTACGAGAAGAAATATATCTTTTTCTTGAAGAGGAACATCAGCATGCAGAACTTTTCATAAATGATGAGTTTTTATTTTTCTATCACAAGATGCAAGCTTCACCAAAATGTCCTGACCAAGACTGTTTCCTCTGCTTGCAACAGTTTGCAACTTCAAGTGAAATTGAACTTTCTGACAGCATAAAATCTGTTTTTGAAGAGCATCTTTTAAATCTTACCGAAGTTGAAAAATATTTTCATGAAGATGTAAGATGGTTGATAAGTGTTCATGGATACTTCAGTGATTCAGATCCAAAGCTACACCTGAATTTACTTCTGTGGAAGAAGAGAACCTTATTGATCTGTCTTGCGACAATACATTAAAAAAAATTTGACAGCATGGGTTTGACTGACTCTTGAGCTTAAATCTCATTTGCAACCATATTTGTGCGAAGCCGGATTTTTAGCTGTAGCTGTCATAAAAAGCAAGTATAGATCAAAAGTAAATGCAGAACAGGAAATAAGTGTGGCTATTTCCAGTTTCAATTTTTTAGATTTAAAAAATAAGTGCAGGAGTATCAGGCACATCATATCCCACTAAAACACACATATCTTATCATAATACCACCTGTCAGCTTCAAGGTATGTACCATCTTTGTATAATATATATATATAATATATATATATATATATATATATTATATATATATTATATACGTATATAATATATATTATATAAATATATATATATACTACTATATATATATATATATATATATATATATATTATATGGGTGCCGCGAATAATTCTTGATGAGCTATGGGTGCCTTGAACCTAAAAAGTATGAAAACAGAGGAGTGAGTTGCGAAAATGAAAAAAAAGAAATTAGGAATTACGGCTGGAAAATATATTTTTTGGCCTGAACTTTTATTGAATTGCAATTTGACTGGAATGAAATTTTTTAAGTTCGAACCTCTCTAAATAAATTTCTGTATTTCTAAAAAAAAATTTTTGGATTTTTTTTTAAATTACAACCTGATGATAAGGAGGATTTTTAATTTAGATAAAAAAGGCGTTGAAAATTTTTGATTTTTCCTCAAAAGGTTATGGGGCTTCCCCTTTTATATATATTGAAATGCTAACTAAAATTTAATAATTTTTAATCTTAATTTTGAGCTAAAATTAAAAAATTTTTTAATTTTTCCCCCCACTTGTTAAAGAATCAAAACTTTGGAGATGTCCGAGGTTTACGGACGGCGAAACCGGTCAGGAACTATGAAATTATTGGTATTGAATAATATAATCTTTCAAAATTTATTTTCCTAGAAATACGATTTCTGTAGAATAAGTTATTGAATAGATATAAGACATCGGTCGTTTTTTTTTTTAAGTAAAATAAAATAAGTAAAACATATTTAAAACAAAAGCAAACAAGTAATTATAAAATATTAATAATAATAATAATTAATAATACATAATAATATTAATAATAATATAATAATAATTATTATTATTATTATTTATATATTATTATTATTCATTATATATTATTTATTATTAATTATTATTTATTATTATCTTTTTATTTATATTTATTATCATTATATTATAATTATTATTAATAATAATAATATTAATTATTATTATTATTATTATTTATTATTATTATTATTATTATTATTATTATTATTATTATTATTATTATTATTATTATTATTATTATTATTAAATTTTTAAACGGTATAAAAAATTAAACTTAAAATTTTTCGCTTCAAAAGCATAATAGTCTTTTGGTTTCTTTTTCATTCGAATTGAAAATGTGGAATTTTATGTTGCCAGACGTACGATGTGTTTGAAAGTAAAACAAGTTTGTAACTGGCATCAAATAGGCGCCATTGCTGTAACTTCTGTCGATCCGTGAACAAGTAGAATGTTGTGCTTGGAGAAGTTAAGAGATTTTACTAGAAAATGCTGATAAGAAATATGACTTAGTATATCCATTATTTGAGTATTTTGCATTAAATTGCAGTTACTGTTGTGTACAGTAATTTTATTTTCACTTTTAGCCTCAATCGATACTTGTAATTAAGTGTTAAAAATATATTCCTTTTGTAGAGTTCATTCTAAGCGATTATTGAGCAATCACTCTGCCGAATGTATTTAATATTATTGTCATCTTTCGCAAGAGTCGCGAGTGCTGTTTTTTTAATTAACTATCCCCACACAGCTTTTATTGTGATATAATATATATATATATATATATATATATTTATATATAATATAATTATATATATAATGTATATATAATATATATATATTAATATATATTATATATATATATATATATAGATATACTCGATAAGGTGAGGTCTTTAATAATTGGGCATATATTAAATCACACTTCTTGAATACTACTAATAATATAAGGAGGTGTATCAAAGATGTTGATGGTATTTCTTATTAATATCCCTTCTTGTTATTGTTTGATCGCAGATCAATAATATAAAAATTTTAATGTTATATAATTAAAACATGAAATTTTGTCATTGAAAACTCAAATAAAATTTATTATTCGATTCCAATAATTATATTAAGTTTTAACATTTGCAAAGGGCACGTGATTTGAAATGTACGTACGAAATTGTACATTAATTTACTGAAGACACTTTTTACCTACAGTGATACCTTTACACGCACTACCACGTTTCAAAACATTGAATCGCTACTGGTGTAGACGACACGCGTATACTTATATAACGCACATTACCGTAGGTAATGAAGGAAAACTACGACCAAGTAACCTTCGGACATTACGTTGAAATAAATTTGGGTTTTTAGAACCAAATCGTGAAACACCTAGATAGTGTGAATTTGGTATAGTGAATGACATGCCTCGCGATGTGTAATCAGACGACGAAAAACGAGCCATGGTCGAATTATACATTGCAAATGGATGGAATTCACTGGTAGCCGCAAGTCTCTATGAGCAACGCCATCTTGATCGCCGTCAACCGTCGCACGTAACAATTTATAGATCTACAAGCCGATTTGCCGTTACAGGAATCTGTTGGCACAACCACACGGCAGGTCCAGGTACAGAATGCGTGTGCGTGGACATGACGGGAGTTAGAGGTTCTCTTATATACACATGAAAATCCCTTTTCATCGTTACGGCAGGCTAGCAGGGCCTTGGGATTTCCAAAGAGACTGTACGTAGAATTCGTATGAGGTATGCATGACCCCGTACAGGGCGCACATCGTGCACGGATTGCGTCCTGGAGACCGCTGAAGGGAGATTAGCTTCCTAGCTTTGATGGAAACCCTTCTTTGATGAGGATGTACGCCTCCTTCAGAACATTCCTGTGGACAGATGAGGCTTTACCTGGAAAAGGAATAATAACAAAAAAAAATAAAAAAAAAAAATGTTGGAATTGGCCGGCACTGTGTTTTTTTTATCCCCATTTATCACTTTCAGACATCTCAGCTATGCCTCTCTATCAAAGGATGGGAGGGTCCTTCACAGTCAACTATTGGACCTTATTTTTACATGAGCACCTCACAGGCAAACTTTCTCCATTTCTTGCGATATACCTTCCAGAATTACTGGCAGATGTGCAAGTTTAGAAAAGTTTTGGCGCTAACATATTTTCTACTTCACTATAATTAAACTAGCATTTAAAATGTAGGCCTAATTTTAATTCAAGAATAATATCTAGCGGAGATGATACTAGAAAAATTGAAGTCACTTGAAATAAATAACCTTCCTTATTGGACATGTGTATGATGGTGCAGCAATGAAAGGGAGTTTTAGAGGTGCTCAAGTTGTGATATGGTGAAAATATTCAACGACCTGGTTTGTTCATTGCTGCTTACATTCCTTAAATCTATCCGAGGAACACGCATACGAATTAAAATACATTATAATCTGTATTAGAGCACAACTATTTTAATAGAAAAATGAAGATTTTCACAGAGATATAGACAAAACTAACACTAATGTGCGAAGCCAGGAGAGTAAAAATGACGATAGATTATGATTTAGAGTTTTTTAAAGCAAGGAAGCTTTAGAAGAGGTTTGAATTTGACCAAAATACTGACACTAATTCAAAAGCCTCGTGTATCTTTTTACATTAAGTTTAGTTACAATATCAACTTTGCTCTCCTTAACTCTTTCAGTATGTACTATATTGTATTTGCCATCACTATAGAGATAGCAACTAACTGCATTAGATCATTTCAAAAATTTGGTGTATGGTTTCAAGATTTTCGCTCAAATATCAGTGAAAAAGTTTAAGCATTTTTGAGAAAGCAGCAAAACTGCGTTCTGTTAATGAAGAAATAAAATTACTGCTTAAAAATTTCAATTGCAATATTTTGATTTTTCAAACCAGTTTTAGAAAGTTCATGTGCCACAGACTCACATTTACTAATCTTAACAAAGTCATTCCGTCGATATTTATTAAAAATATTAAGAATTTTGCATGGAGTTTGACTTATGCGAAGTCACGTTGGGGACTTAGTCTCTGTGGGAAAAGAAATGACTAAAAATCCATTGCCATATATATATATATATATATATTATATATATATATATATATATATATATTAATATTATATATATATATATATATATATATATATATATATATATATATATATATATATTATATGTATATAATATATAATATATAATAATAATAATAATAATAATAATAATAATAATAATAATAATAATAATAATAATAATAATAATAATAATAATAATAATAAATAAATAAAAAATTAAAATAAAAATAATCAAAAATAATTAACAAAATAGCAAACGTAAAAATAAAAAATAAACAAAATAAAAATAAAATAAAACCAATTGGAAAAAATTAATAAAAAATAATTAAAAAAAATTATTAAAAAGAATAATTAATAAAAAAATAATTTTTAAAGAAACATAAATAAAATTAAAAATAAAAATTACCTAAAAATAAACAAAAATAAAAATTAACAATAAAAATAAGCGAAATTAAAATTAACAAAAATAAATAAAGAAAAATAATTATAAATAAATAAAAGGAAAAGTAAAATTAATTAACAAAATAAAGATAAAAAAAAAATAAAATTAACAAAAAAAAAAAGTTAAAAAAAATTACAAAAAAATTAAAAAATAAAAAAAAAATTAACAAAATAATAAAAAAATATTAAAAATAAAAATTGAAAAAAATAAAAATTAAAAAATACATTATAAAAATAATTAAAAAAATTTTAAAAATTAATTGAAAACATTATTAATATAGATAATGATAATAAGAGTTAAAAAATGTAATTTATAAATAACTTCCATTATAATAATGTATGATAATATATAAAAATATAACTTAAATAAAGTAGTCGAGATAATTATCAAAAGAATTCAACAGCGTAGATACATTTATAATTTAAATATGAAAATTAAAAATAAAGATAACATACTCTTATAAAATAATATAATAGTTAGCGATAATATATAACTATAGTAGAAAGATGCAAATATCGCAGACTTCCCACGAGTAGTGTCGTACACCTTGCTCCTTTATATTAGTCTCAAAATCGCAAATCCAGCAGCTACACTATACCCTGGTTGTCCGTCTCTGCGCGCTCTCAGACCTATTATTTAAAGGAAGTAGAGGATTGGCATGTAGTTGACCACTTTTTGCATACTATAATATATTAATATTTATAATATGAGGTGATGATAGTATAGATGAGTATATTGTGAATAAATACTCCCTTTACAAATATAGTAGTGAAGTTATGAATAGTTTGATAGTAAAGATGTAATAGGTGTCAAGTATATAGTGGGTTATTACTATCCTCCGGTAATGTAGTATAATAAGCTTATAAGTCTATCGCCATTAGAATCAGAGCGGGCGACTCCACAGACAACATAAGGGAAGCCCCCAATGATGTGACAATCTAACCATGTGCTGATCGTGCAACACACTCCATCGCCTGCTTCGCGCGGGTGATACCGTGCTATCTCACGTGACAGTGCCGCGAGCCAACTTATTGCAGGTCAAGGAAGTCACCCGCGAGTATGGTCAAAGTTGTTCTACAGTGGACGCGTCTATAAGTGAGTGCCCAAGACTCCACTCATGAGTACTCACCTGAACAGCTACCACTCGTTCGACCATCTTGCCTAGTTACACGTACAGTCTGCCTCGCGCATTCCAGGTCCGGAGAGCCGCGGAGTGTGCTCAGCGGCATCCTGTACTGGGGGAGTTCTGTGGCGCCCTGATCGAAACCTTAAGACAGCCTCCGGGAAGAAAACCACTTGATCTTGACACACGCTTTCATCTCTCTTCAACACAACATCCCTCAATATTGAAGGTGGTTTTCAAGACAACTACTTACCTCCCTTCAATATATATATCATAAGTAAATAAAAAGTGTCACTACACCACCTTTTTATGAGTGGGCTAACTAAATAAATGAGTGAGTTGGTTTCCTTTAAAAAGAGTACAGTAAACTAACATGGAAAGTTTAGTTTGCATCTTTTCGTGAGTAAAGGCTAACTCATATAGAGAGTATATTTATCAATATTTCGTGAGTGAAAATACACTCCTTTTTAAGAGTTTATTTATCAACATTTTATGAGTAAAATTTTACCCCATATAAAGAGTTACAGGAACTTACATAGACAGTTTATTTGTCATCGTTTCATGATTGAAAATTCACTCCTTCTATTTAAGAGTTACCGATAGCAAAAAAAAAAAAAAAAGCGCATATAGGCACTTTTTAGAGTTAGTTAACTCTATGGTAGTTCATTAACTTCTCGAATTTGCAATATATATATATATATATAATATATATAATATATAATATATATATATATATATATATATATATATAATATATATATATATATTATATAATATATATATATATATATATATATATATATTATATATAATTAGTTAGACGGAATGTGAACAGGTGGTTTTGGAGAAAGATAAGTGTCGGGATAAATGAAAATGGTTGGAAAGTTTATTTATATTCATGCAAATAACATATTAAAAAAAATTAAAATAATAAATTTAAAAATTTCATAAATTATGTTCTACTTTACAGTTATTATATTACCAAACTAATACGGCTGGAAACTAATACAAAAAAATAAAATAAATAAAATTTTTATATTACATAAGATATAAATTTATAATATATATATATAATATATATATATATATATATATATATATATATATATATATATATATTATATATATATATATATATATATATATTATTATATATATATATATATATATATATATATATATTATATATAGATTATGATGCCTTTACTCTTAAAACTATGTAATGTAAAAATCATGTCACATAAAACTGAATATTATATATATAAATTATAATATATAATTATATTATATATATATATTGTATATATATATATATATATATATATATATATATATATATATGAGATTAAATCATAGCGAAAACAAGTTATTATATAATAAAAATTATCATATAATCTTAAAAAAAACTTAAAGATGTAATTCCATTTTCAAAATAAAATAAAATTATAGAAAAGTTCATTCCGTTTAACAGTAACCCAAAACAATTCTAGGCTACGAGGCATTGAAATTAAGGAATCTGTCTAATTAATGATTAAATTTGAAGCAATATTATTCTATTGCGTCGCAAATTGACATAGCTGCAGAATGTGAACATTAAATAATTTACTTTAAATACGCCACGAAACGGTAACGATTGCGCTCGTAGTCCAGAAAAGTTTATATCAGCTATCTAGCATAGGTTATAAGCTAGAGAGCCAATCTTTACATCAAAACCTAACCTACTCCAGGAATTGCTAGCGTGGTTTTGAATAAACAGGATCAAAAAATTTTAAATAAAAAGGTAATTATTTAATAATGTATTTTTTTACGAATATTACGTTATGGCAGCGCCCGAAGCAGAGCGACATCTCGGGATATTTTCTAAAGTGCAAAAAATCTTACCCGCAAGAAAGAAAAACTGTTACGGCAAAGTTGATTCATGTAGGTTAGGTTGAAATTTACTGCATCGTCGTTCAATCTAGGTTAGGTTGAGTTTTGCTGCGTCGTCGATCCATATATGTTGGGCTGCCGTTTACTGCCCTCTAGGTTCAAGTTATATGTTTTGTTATGTATGCACAAAATCTCTATATCAAAACAAAACCCACTATGGAACGTATTTTACCCAAAAATATTATTTTTTACCCTACCTTGAATCCTTTAACTCGGTTTCACTAAAAGCCGTTTTCTTTCTCTTTTAAAATCAACGTTTTGGCTTAGTTTATCAATTAATATTTAATAGCTTCATATTTATGATCTTTCTCGTTCACATCTTAGTTAATGGCTAGTATCATATAATATTAACATGGGCGTCGTCAGCTACCCCCCCCCCTAGAAGTGTTTACGCTCTTGCGATGAAGAGAGTTTTAGAGTACAGCCCTACATCATATGGCTTCATTTCCTACGTACTAAAGGGAACAAGCCATAATATATCAAAAGAAAGGTCAGTTTGTGTAATTTTTCTATACTCTTTTAACTTTAGTTAAAAATTGGTAAATCTTATAATAATGTATGCTAGATCCAAGACTTCTTAATTAGGCCTCTCCTACTTTTGCATAAATATATATATTTATATATAATATAATTATATATATATAATATATATTATATATATATATTATATATAATATATTATATATATATATTTATATATATATAATATATATATATATATATAACAGTGCATCAGAGTGTTTAAGGAGCACTTTGTACGAATGATGCAAGCATTAGAAACCCTTTCCATTGAAGGAAAATACCGCCCACAAGGAAAAAGCAGCTTTCAGTTTTGATATTGTTTCCAAAGACTCTGGCGATGTTAGAGCCAGTGTAAATGCGAGTCCAATATTAAGACCTTGGATATCATCAAAACCTTGCAGGACATTCAACACATTGTGGAAAATTTTAGGAGCCATCGGGAAAGTGAAGAAAAAAATCACACCGATAAAGTGTTAAAAGAAGCTAATCAAATCGCCGAGCAACTGGGACTTGATCTGAATATTCCACGGATTATTGGTAGGCAGCAGCACCGCAACAAATTCCACGGAGTTCTGGAGAAGATCCTTAATAATTCCGTTATCTGGGATTCTAAACCTCTTCTTTGGATTATGGATTTCTACTGAAAATACAACCTCCTTATGCATTAGCAGATCTTTACATCCTTTCCACATGCTACCATAACAATCGATGAGTTAAAGTATAAAGACAGCTTCATTTTATACTTTTTACCACTTAGAAGGCATAGAAGAGCTAGGAACTTTGGTACAAAGTTTTGGAAGGACCAAGAAACTGAGTAATGAAGAACTAAAAGAACTATGTTAGACGACAGTTAAACGCCTGGCTATGATGATGGTGTGCACAGGAAAAATTTTGTGTTTGACAAACATATGATTATTTTTTTCAAACAGTAGTTGATAAATTTGCCTTAACCCAAGGAAATTACTTTTTTAATTATCAATTTTTCACCTACTGCTCTATATGTGAATTTTCCATCAATTGCATATTGTATTGATATTTCTATTGTATTTAATTAAATAATTTTTTAAAGATTAATGATTCTTAATTATTCATAAAAATGTTTCTAGTTTTATGTCTTCTTTCTTTATTATATATTAGATATATATATATTAATAATATATATATATATTATATATCATATATATATATTATATATATATATATATATAATATATATATATATATATATATATATATATATATATATATAAGCTGTTAAAAATTTTTAAGCTGCCCCCTCTAGCTTGGAAGCTGGCGACGCCCATGACTACTATATATGAAAAAAAAGTTTTTAAAAAAAAATCTCCACCATTGCACCCGTATAAGTCAATTATATATTATATATTAATATATATATAAATTTATATATATTATATATATATATATATATATATATATTAATATATATATATATATATATATAATGCTTTTTTAACATTAATTTACCACGTTTTGAAAACCACTGCTCTATCCGATCAGCGAAAATAAAGCAACGTTTGAGTCTTGGTTAAGTATTTGATTGGGACGCCTGATGATGTTGTTGGCTTTTGCTTTGTTTTTTTTTATAAATATTTTTTAATTTATTAGTTGTTTCCCAGAAATCTTAGCATGCAGGCATATATATATATAATATATATAATATATATATAATATATATATATATATTATATATATATATATATATATATATTATATATATATATATTATATATATATATATATATATATATATATATATATATATTAATATAATGTTTTTGCTCGATTGAGTATGAAATGGGGAACGATGTATCGGAAGTTTAATTACTAAATATAATACAAAATGTCAATATCTTGGAGGCTGTTTGAAAATACCGCCGCATGAAAGAAGAGATAGGGTTTTATTAAAGATTGAAATTTACTATATTTTGTCAACGACCAATACCACATTGTAATACCATTAAACCATGCAAGAATCTTGGAAGCCATTTGAAATGAAAGCATGGAGGAAAGGGTAAAGAGGAAAAGATCCCTTAATTTCTTGTCATCGACCATACCACGTTGAAAACACTTCTTCTAGTCTGATCAGCAAAGTTAAGCAAGGTTGGTTCAGGTTAGTACTTGAATGGGAACACCAGATGCTGTTGGCTTTTGCCCTTTTTCTTTTCTTTTAAAAAAAAATGTAATATCTTTTGTTTTTAAGTTTTTTCCATCAAAAGATTGAAAGGTATGGAGCTATTAGAATAATTTTAAAATATATTTTTCCCCATTTTGAGACAACGAAAAGGTCGTATGTTTCGGAGGTTTCTGGTGTTTAGTGTTAGAAATAGAAAATTCCAAGATTTGGATTGTAACAGTTTTGACTAAAAATGCAGAGGTCATGTAATCAATGACCTTGGATTCGATCATTAATAATACGTCTTACAAGTATGAGGAAGAAGACTTCATCTTCGAAATTATTTAATTGTAAATTTTGACTGATGAATTTTTAAATTATATAATGCTTTTTTACTTTTATTTTCGTCAACGGCAATACCACGTTGAAAACACTGCTTCTCGTGATCCGATCATAGAAGTTAAGCAACGTTGGGTCTGGTTAATAATATATGGATGGAAGACCGCCTGAGAACACCAGATGCTGATATATATATATATATATATATATATATATATTATATATATATATATATATAGTATATATATATATATATATATATATATATATATATATATATATATATATATTCTAATAATTTAGATAATTAAAAAAAAGGCGAAAAGTTTGATTTTGCTTTCAAAAAATAGGTGGTCTAGGGATGAAGTATCCCCCTTTTAAAAATAATATGAAAAACTACCTAAAATTTAATAATTTATAATCTTAAATCTTGTGTAATAATTCATTCATTTGTTAATCGAAACTTTGGAGATGTCAATTTGGACGAAACCGGTCAAGAACTAATAATTTTTTTTTTTTTGGCCTAGGGCGGCATGAATGGTTAAGAGGGCCCTGCTCACAACTCCATAACACATTCATTCCTCATTTTTGCAATTCTTCTCACACCAAACATACCCCTAATATTATCCATCTTAAAAGATTGCCCCTTCGATCTATACTTCTTATTCCATATTATACATTAATTAACACTGGTAACAACATACCCTGATGTAAAACCATAGCTCACTCAAGACTTAGCTCTTTGTGTATATATAT
>JABUQX010124118.1:5000-10000 GCA_015478945.1 Trachelipus rathkii | reverse complement strand
TATATTAATATATAATATATATATATTATATTTTATTATATATATATATATATATATATATATATATATATATATATATATATATATATATATATATATATATATATATATATATATATATATATATATATATATATATATATATATAATTTGGTTAGCATTAAAAGACCCACCCAATAATAAAAATAAAAGCTTTAAAAAAAAATACCCAGCTACAAATTTTTCTTTTTTTAACTTATTTTAACAATTGTAGAGATATTTTTTAAAAATTATTAATATAAAATAACAACTATATCATGTTTCATTATTTTATTCAACGTTTTCACTGATATATTTATTTACCTTTTAAATATTTGAAATAGTTAAGAATTAAAAAATTAATTTTTAAATTTTACTACAAATGAATAGGACTTTAAATGGTAATGACTAAAAAATAACTATATTCCCTTAGTAAAATTAATAAATAAAATTTTCAGCAACTAATTTATGAATTTTTTCCTCTGGTTATTATAAATTCAATACCATATATTTGAATTCCCATTATTTTATATAGGTAGTATGCAATAAACTTTAAAACTAATTTGTAACATTGGATTGAAATCAGTCAGTGAATGCATCACATTTTCTCACATTATTTCCCATTATTAGTAACTATCTGGCTGTTTTAGATTATCTTTATATATCCAAATAATTGTTTGAGCTTATCTGACCAAAAGTCTATTTCAAACTTTTGACCCAATAAGAACAAAAGTAAAGAAAATTCTTTCAATTGATGTAGAAAAGGCAGGGCAAAAATATAAGGATGCCATAAACTGACAAATCTAATCATGTAATTTTTTGACCAGTACATTTTTACAAATTTATATGCATAACATTCCACCATTTATCTGGGCTTAACTTAGATAGCAGTTATTCTTCAAACATATGGACTGGGAATACAGTTTTATCTTTTAACTTGCAAGTCATTTTGCCCAACAAGTTATTCTGGTTAATTTTTTGAAAAAATTAATTTACATCTAATAACAAACAAATAAAAATAAATTTTCATCAGAAATTATTATTATAAGTTTACATCACCTGTTTCTTAGCAAAAATATATATTATATATATATATGATATATATTATATAATATATATATATTATATATAATATATATATATATATGATATATTATATATAATATATAATAATATAATACCTCAGTTCACGGATGAGGAGGAGGCGTCCCCGCGTTCCGCTTCAACGTTCACCATCGCGGTTTAATTGGCGCACCCACGAGCGCTGGCTCAGTGTGGGGTAGACGGATATACATCCGCGGGTTTCGTTCCAAAATTCACAGAAACTAAGATAGGTATGTCTCGGTTCGTCAAAACGACAGCAAGACACATAGAAGACACGAACCAATGAAAGATTTACCTGTCTAAAGGTGTTTCCTAAAGTTTTAAACGCTTTAAGGGTAGTGTCGGCGAATTAGCTTCGGTAAAGTTGCCCTTATCATCTTCTTGGTTGCCACATATCCATAACGTCTTGCGAACATTCAATCAGACGAAATCTTGTCGTAGACGTTTCAAGGCTGCCAGTGGTTTGCATCCCTGGTTCTCAACTGAAACGGCCCTTGGATTGGATTATGGTCGATCTGTTTAAAAGAGCTAGTCCAGCCGGGTCTCTCCTTTTCCGTAACTTTTCTCTTTACGGCGATGGGCTCCACATTCATCCTCTTCTGCTCCCGCTGGGTTACCAAAGTTTTCTTGATGTCTCGCCGGGTAGCTATATCATCTCCCTTTCCTGGGCCTTCATTGATATATTCCGTTTCAATCTCTTCAAGCTTATCGAAACGGTTGGACACTTCTATGTTATACATAGACTGGATATTGCCAAAAACCCCATCATCCTTGAATTCTTCCTTCAGGACGCAGTTTCGAACATACCGACAGCCTATATCGGCACTCAAAACTATTTTTTTGGCGATGTAATGCCCCATACATATTGGGTTTTTAACAAATTCCTGCTGAATGGGTGGAGGAAGTTCACACCAGGGCTGGCTCATGTAGCCTTCTCTGCTGGGGTCGCCTTTGCTTATAACTTGAGGGGGAATAACCTCCTCACTTGCCCCAAACCACTTGCTCCGGTCAGATTCCTGAAACATAGTTTCTAAGGATACCAAAGGTGCGGGTTCTTCGATGTCACTTTCCTTGGTTAAATCCTGTTCTTCGTCCTCATCAATAGATCTATTGAGGTCATCGATGCTACCCTTCTCTGTGGTGTTGTCCGCATCTAGTTCTTTTATAAAAATATTGCCTAAACCTATTGATAGTTTTTTCTCCTCCTCAATAGATCTTCTCCGCTTTTCTATGGCTGCCAAAGTCTCCCTTTTCTCCCTTTCGTACATCCCCCGGAAGACAGCTACTTCTTCGGGGCAGCCGAACCCCTCCTTGTAGTTCACAACATGATAGCTCAAGTAACTATCCATGTCCTTTAGATGTTCGGGCTCTTCGATGGTCTCGAAATAGCGGCACGGGGTAGCTGCTTTGCTGCTCCTCTTCCTCTTTGCCCCACCATCGGCGTTGTCGTCCTCACTGCTCCCCTCACTAGGCAAAGTCTTCCTTCTTCGGGGGCTGGATTGGGAAGGAAGGGGTTCATTCAAAGTGGAGATCTCATTGGCTAGTTGATCTCGCATTGCTGATATAATAGATGGATCCTTCCCATCCTTAATAGCTATCCGAATCTCCTCTGCGAGTGGCTCAAGATAGTAACGGCCGTCTTCTTCCACTGGTAGGGTTGTATGGGGTCCAGATCTAAGTCTCTGTATGTCACGCCTAAGCATACATTTTTATTTACAAGCTTATTGGCCAATACAGAACCTATAGCCCACACAAATTTAGGCCTGTCGCTCCCATAAATGTGGTTATATACATCTTCATCTATGTCGAAGCCCCAATAGAAAAACCACTCTTCTACATTCTGGTACGTTAAACACCAGGCGTCAAAATTACTATATACAGCCCGAGCGGCTTCTATGAGGGCTCTCCTTTCTTTATTATTTACACATTTCCCCACTATCTCCTTCAAAAGGCTGCAACCAATGTTGGATGCGTGTGCCTTACTCGACTCGTTGTCAAACAACTGCCCTTTGCCCGTAGTCAAAATTATATTTTCAAGGGTAGCTGGGCTGGTGACAATTGGCTTGATCAACCTGAGTCGGTATTCTTGCGGTCGCATCCACTGGACGAGGACGTCGTTAGGGATTATGTCGTCTGAAGAGTCTAAGCCTGAAAAGCTAGACTCGTTGTCGACGTATTGGTTGGGGTCGTCTCCGCTTCCGAACTGGAATATGGAGAGATGGGCCTCGGGAACTGGCCCACAAGCCTCGCTGGACAGCGACTCCTTAGAGTTTCCTACATCCAGTGAGGCGTTATCTTGGGCCAAACGGCCTTGTTTTCCAACCCCTATTTTGGACAAGTCAGGCAGCGACCCTGTGACAGGGTTTCCTACACCTGATGCATCAGAACTAGGGGGATCCTCTGTGCGCTCAGTAGCCTGTGTCGGGTTCCTCTGTACAAATGGAAATTTCACCATGAGGCCCGACCGCAGGCGCTTACCCTCCTTTCCTGCCATCTCCAAGCTCACGCCACCGAAGTGGGAGTTATATATATATATATATTATATATATGGATATACTATATAATACTATATATATATATATATATATATTATATATATTATATATATATATATATATATATATATATATATATATATATATATATATATATAGATCGTCACGTATTACATTTTTATTTTTAATCTTACAAGTCATTTTGCCCACAAGGGGTTGAAAGGTTTCTTCCTTTATCTTTGGTTTGTCCATTGATTGTTGCTTATAAGTATTGTGGTTTTTCCTGCAATATTTTAATTGGTTTCTCCAATTGTATTTGTTTGGTTTTTCCTGCAATATTTTAATATATTATATATATATATATAATATATAATATATATATTATATATATATATATATAACTATATATATATAATATTATATTATATATAATATATATATATATATATAAATATATATATATATAATATATATATATATATAATATATATATATATATATATATATATATATATATTATATATATATATATTATATATATATATATCGTATAATAATTTGTAAAAATAAATCCGCTTCCGATAAATTTAAATATTTTTCCTATTCCTTATACATATATATATTATATATATTATATATATATTAATATATATATATAAATATATATAATATATACTTATTATATATATAATATATATATAATAATTATATATTACTATATATTATATATACTATAATTATAGATAGAATAGAGCAGAGAGAGCAATGAGACGGACATGATGGAAAATCCTTTCTGAAAGAGGAAGCAAGATGTACGAAAGTAAAGATAAAATTTAAGAAATTTTTAAAACATTGCGGGTGGGGTAAGGGGGAGAAAGGAAAAGAAATAGATTGTGAGGGGCTCTCAAGTATAGAAGAAAGTCATTGGGATGGGGGATAAGGGGGATACAATGAAAAAAATCCATCCAGCATCTAGAATAATAAGCCTAATTTTCAATAAAACCGAGCTTTGAAAATCTCCATGCTGATGGCGCTGTTGATACTAACTACATTCGAAGGCGGGGCCAGAATTTATATGCTCAAACAGGTCCTAAAATTGCCAAAGGTCACAAGATAAATGAAATAACGTAAATTTAGAAAGAACCAAGAGTATCATAACCAGGTGCGGAGTCGGACGGTCAGAGTCGTGGGAGTCGTGCAAATTTCCGGAGTGCGGAGTCCGAAAACTCTGTGCAAGTGGAGTCGGAAGTCGGAGTCGGAGTCGAAAATTAGAGAACTCATTATTATATTATTGATTTACATTTATTGATTATTATTAAGTATTATTATTATTATTATTATTATTATTATTATTATTATTATTATTTAATATTATTATTATTA
>JABUQX010124117.1:0-31317 GCA_015478945.1 Trachelipus rathkii | reverse complement strand
AGATATATATATATATATATATATATATATTAATAGTATATATATATGATTCACCCATAAATATCGATCTTTTGTAATCAATTAGCACAACAGTATCGATTCGATTTAATCGAACCCAACAAATATTGAAAATGAACTCTAAAAAAATTAGTGCTGCCGAAAAGTAAAATTTTACATATATATATATTTTTACTCAAACTGCTTTCTCAGGTCTGAAGTTGAGGTAATTAATATAAGGCCTTTATGGTAATAAAGCGCAAATTCTTGACTCGTATCAACTTTATTTATAATCAAATCCAATGTGCCTCCAATCGGCAAACAAAAAATAAAAAGAACATAATTACTCACATGTTGTAAATAAGAAACAAAATCATAACATGTCTCATTATGCATATATATGTTCGCCTAAAGAACAAGAAAACGAAAACATAAAAGTTATTAAATAATAATATTATATGGGAAAAAACATTTTTACTGTAACACCTGGAACTATTATTAAAGTATAAAAAACTGCCCTGAACTAATCTTGGCGCTGATCAACATCTGTCATGCCCAAAAAAGTTTATTCTCTTTTAAAACTATATTCATTATGATAAAAGAAATATAGGATTTTTTTTTTCAAACAAAAAAACTTCATCGCCTAACTTATTTCATTGCACTTCCAAAAAAATCTAAGTTATGAGAAATCTAAAAGACTCGTGCTGTGATAATCCTATTATCGATTACAGGACCAACGCTAACCAAAAAAAATTCAAATTTATAACCAATGAATTCGGTTGATTGAAGCACTCTGAGTAAGGCTATAAGGATATATATATATATAGTATTAAAATATATATATATATATCTTATATATATATATATTATACATATATATATATATATATTATATATTAGTATAGTATCATAATAATATATATATATATATAATATATAATATATCATAGATATATATATGGAAATATTAAAATGAACCTCTCAATAGACATATAATAATAGAAAAAAAACAATTTCATTACTCTTGCAATTTCCTTTCTTTAAATCTAATTAACAAAATAAAAAGAAACAAAACAAGCTCACAAAGAAAAAAAATTAAAAGATATAATTGTTTTCACATTTCAAAACTGGACTCAAAAAAAAATTCAATAACAAAAAATAGTTAAATAATGATTCTTACATATCCTCTAATTCAGCGTTGGTACTGACAGTACACATTTCAAACAAAACTATCTTTATATTTTTGTTACAATTTAAAAAGAAACCTTATTAAAATAATATTCTGAGGATGCCTTAAATGTATGATATCTAAATGTACTCTTTTAAGTCTAGTGTTTGTTCAACTTGGCGTCATACAAATTTGCAAAATTATCAGACTTATACAACAATTACAAAAACGAACAAAGAAGTAATGTCACACAAAAAAATTACATTTCATGCGAGGGCCTTTGTTTTCTTATTTTATTACAATTACATAACTGGTGCAATCTTATCTACATTTTCTTTTTAATATCATCCCAAAATACATCATGTTTTCAGAATTCTATATTATTAATTTAATTTTATAAGATAGGTGAAAACAACCAAACTTTAAGCTCTATTACTTTTTCTGGGCAAAGTGTTTACAAATAAATTTATTATATATTATTATTGATATTTTAGTTTTCATTATTATATATTCATTATTAATTAAGTTTGAGCTATTCCCATTTTGCTGTTATCCCTAAATTTAATTAATATGGTTTCTGATAGAAAAAAATTACAGTAATTATTCTCTGTGCACATTAGTATTGCCAATGACCTTATTTCCATTTATGTCAAAGTGCCAAAACGAGGCCTAAGTTAATTCAAAATGTCTCAAAATTTTTTTTACATTTATTTGTAGTTATATCGGCATTAGAAAATCTGTGCCAAAAAAAAAAACTTTCATTGAAGATTTGCCTGACTTCCACGCTTACATGGAGACTCAAAAAAAAAACAAAAAAACTTTAAAAAAAATTTACAGTTTTCCCTATTTGTATTTTAGTTGAAATGATCTACTTTCCCATACAAAAATATGTAGCCAAGAAGGCCTAAGTTAGAATGAAAATTCAAGAAACCTTTTAAAGTTAATTTTTGATGGTATATGATCAGCTTTGTTAAAAGTGGCCTATGTTTTCAAAAAACTTAAACAAAGAAAAACTAATAACATTTTTTGAAAACCCCAAAACTAAGATTTCCTTGAGTCAAATAGGGGAAGCCCATACCTCTAAATACTAAATAATAATTCGCAGAGCTTTCACTCTTGCAACAAATTATTAATAAAAAATGTTCAGCCATTCTCAGATGTTATTGGGGATTTTATATTTCAAATCATTAATTTTATTTATATGTTATTACTAATTGGGGTACCTGTGGAGTTTCCTTGCATAATTAAAACTATCTATTTCAGTGTGACTTCTAATGTAATGTGGAGCCTAATATAATGTAGGGCCTAATATAATGTAGAGCCTCATGTAATGTAGAGCCTCATGTAATGTGGCGCCTACCGAAAGGTAAAGATAGCTAGAAGAAATTTCTAAAGTATTAAAGCTAACAAATTCCCTAATATTAACTACAGCAATTACATAGTACTCTTTTAAGTTACTACCTGATCAGAGTAAAGATTTTTTACCAAAAAAATAAAAAAATAAAAATAAATGTAAACTTACCAGAAATATTTTAAAAGAACGCACTAGTGGTTATCACAACAGAAATGGAACACAGCCAAGAGGTAAATAAATATCGCTGGAGATCCATGCGGTCGGCGAAATGAAAACGAGGAGAGGGAGAAGTGGGATTGCCAGTGGCCTCTTAGATATAAAAGAAGTTGGTCTTATTCATTACGCAAAAATGGTTTAAACCAAAAAAAAAAAACTTCAAAGAATAGAAAGTTTTATAAAGGTGATGTTTTGGGAAGTATTCAAGATATGAAATAAATTAAAAATCAATTAAAAATTGAAAAAAACTAAAAATAGTGGTACTTGGCAACTTAACGATGATGAATGTGTGTGGGGGTGGGGGTGAGATGTGAATGGGGTTTGTTATCTCGTTTCAAAAGTGAATAACGTGCATGGCTAAATAAATCGGCGCCATTAAAAAATGCATGAGGTCGAAATTTTTAAAGAACTGAAAAAATAAATGCTAGGAAAGAATAAAACTACCGTAACTTTTTATTTTCTTAGAGCTTGACTAGACTAGGAACATTTATGAATAATATACATATTCAAAATACGATTATATATATATACTTATTTATATAATCAATATACTATATTATATAATATAGATATATGATCTACTGTGTGCCGGAGTTGGACGCAATAAAAACAGCTGGAAGAAAAGGAAAGAAGAGCAAGAGAAGGGATTGGAAAGGATGGAAGAGGACTGAAAACTCAGAAGAGCTCTAGAGAAAGCCTCAAATAGTTTACCTCTAAGGAAAGCATATTTATATTGATGCATGAATTGAAGCTGAATTTGACTTGAAGTAGCGGAGAATCAGAAATTTATAAATCTACCGTAACTTTTTATTTTTATTGATACGACTAAACATTTCGAAATGAATTAATCATTCACATTTAAATCAAAGATTAAGATATTTAAAAACTTAAGATGAGCAACAAAATTTTCAATCCAGGTCTCTCAATTAATTTTTATAGATAATATGATTTTCACTAATATATTCTGTGAAGCATAATAATAATTAGTAATTTAATCTCTTAAATTATTATTATAACTGTTTAGTATGATTTGATTACAAATATAAGAGCTACTTCTAGGTGATTATAGCTCCCATAATGGTATGAAGTTTTCGGCGCAGTCGGGACATAAGTAGACTTTCTTCTCACTGCTCTAAGGCGACAGGGCTAAAAACCCGGTCCTTTACTTTTTTTTGCTTAAATAACTTCTGGACCAACATCGGAAACCTTTGCCACTAGAAGCACGATCTTCAGGAGAGCTCTGGAAGAACGATTTTAGAGGTGAAGTGGAAGAAAATGCAAGTTTCATTGAAAGAGTGAAACCCCTACCTGAGTGTATAACTCAAGGCCAAGCATCGAAAACAATTGGGCCGAGAAAGAGTTTACTAAAGTACTCCAGGATCAAGAGTTTAGTAGACGTGTATGTGACAGCTTACATACGCAGTCATCCTTTTTTTTTTTTTTAGTTTATTAATATTGGTGATAGTTGCCTTTCTAAAAATCCAGTGAAAGTCATATCTCCCCCCCCCCCTAGCTACAAATTTTTTTCTGTCATGTTATGATGAGTGGGGGGATAATGTAGAGAAAAATCTCTACCTCTTTCTCCTTTTATTTATTCCAGAACCTCTAATTCTTCTATTTAATTTCTGACGGATGATCCACGGCAATAGTATAATAATAAATCAATCAATTTTAGACTTCAGATAACGTAAGAAATAAGGCGAGTATAATTGTAGTATTGATTAAATGTAGTTGTAAAACTTAATAGTCTTTATTAATTTTTTTTATAGTTATCTGCTACTGAGCCAGAGTTGCTCCTCTATATATATTGGCATATTGCTCTACTTGCTCCTACGACGGCTATTCTTGTATGGCCTCTAGAATAAATCTAGGGGTAGGTTAAAATATATTACTTTTATTATTGAAAAATATATGACAAATTAAAACTGTAAAATTTATAGCTTTATGCATACAGATTTAAAGTTATTACTCTAATTTTTCTAGTTCAACGTTTAGACAGTTTTGACTGTTTGGGACCGTTTGCGGGTACAACTGTTTCGAATACGTTTCAGACTGGTTTTTCAAACTCCTGTTATTTAAGAGTAGTTCAAAAATGAGTGCAACGTATCTTTTCAAACTTGACATATTGACATCACTATATGATACTCTGTTTTGAGTCTGATAATTCAATCACTGTTCCGCTTGCGAAAATTGACCTACATTTAAAAGTTAATTAGACATTTAATACCCACAATCCTTTCATTTGATTAGTCTTTTTTACGTCTAGTAAAGAGACCAGACAATTAAATTCTAATATTCATATAACATATAAGCAATCTAAATTCCGAAACCTTAGAAATGGGGGTGTTCTGACCTAATTGTGCGTAACGCAGCCTAAAATGCAAAAATGAAATAAGCTTAATATATTTATAAGGAACATTTTATGACATTTTCGATGCATAGGAAAAGGAGATCGGTACACCAGACAGAATGTCATTATAATATCTACATATTTATACTGTTTAAATAGGCGACTTCAATAACAATACGCTATTCCGCTACTTAGTATGCCACCAAATACCATTTTCATCATGACAGTCTGATTATTATCGGCAGAGTATCGCATTTTTTTAATGTCTTCAGCTCTCTAGTTCTATGTTAACCGAGGTCTTCTTGATCATGAGCAGAGATGTTACACGCAAATACAACCGGTTTTCCTTTTTCGCGTTCAGATACGGATTCATGATAATTCACTCGCAATCATACCTTGGCACACTTGTTTTTCTGGTTTTCATTCGACAACAAAAGATATCTTTGGGTGTGAAATTCCAACCCTCCCACCTCACGTGCGCCACAGTTATCATTTACTTTATATATATTTTTTTCTAGCAACACCACTTCTTTTAGCAGTTCAAATAAAACTGTCCTTAATTAAGAAGCTAGTTTTATAGTAGAACTAGATAATTTATTGTTTATTTAACGGTAGATTCATCTATTAATATATATTTATACTACAAACCGTGAAAAACAAACTTAAAATTATATTAACCTACAATCATTTCATTTTGAGAGGAAAAATTTATCAATGTTTAATAAGTTTGTAATTTATTTAATTATATATAACTTAATATATTCTATCATTTTTAATAAAAAAATCTGATATTGATTATATATTATTATATATATTATAATATATAAGTATATATAATATTAATATATAATTAATATATCTTTATTTTTCATATATATATATATAGTTATAGATATATATGGGCGTTATACATAGGTATATAAGGTAGTAGTTAAGGTATAGCTCACCTACCTTACAATTATATTATTATGAGTTTTTTGAGTAAATAAATTAAATGGTTAATAAGATATAATCTAAACTTAATTATACATATATTTTTAATTTGATAAGTTGAATAAAAAAGAAACTTTATTATATAAATAAATATAAATTATTTAAGCACAAATTAACAATTAACTAATAGCAATTAATAATTATAATTAATTATGAATATTGCCTATTCCACTACCTCTGTATTCCTAAGAGTAAAATTTTTGCTATATGGGCGTACATGGCTTTCAATATTTATCATATATAGTTATATATATTATATTGGAGCCAGCCAGACATTTAATATATTGCTTGTAACGAACGAAAAATATGAATCAGAGAATTACCATGAGTATAAACTAGAAATACTATTTTGTTCAAGGCCGTAGAAGAATTTGAAAAAAAAAGAATTTTGAAATATTTCCCTCATCCTATCTATCTCTATCTATATCTATCATTCTCTCTCTCTCTTTTTTATTCATATATATTTATATAATTATTAATTAATACTATTATATAATATATATTATAGAATATTATATATATATATTATTTATATATATTAATAAGTAATTAATAATATATATAATATATATATTATATATATTATATATATATATTAATTATATATATTATATATATAATATAATATATTATAAATATTAACATATATATAGATATATATTATTATATATATAATATATATATATAATATATATATTATAATTATATTAATAAGTAATATATATTAATATATATATATTATATATTATATATATATATATATAATAATATCTAATTATATACCACTTTCCTTTCAATCCAATATACTGCGGTGATTAGAGTAGGCGTATCAATTACACAGGAAAAAGAAAAGTCAGTTAGTAATAGATATAAACTAACTAGAACATATAGTCGAAAATGAATAGTTACATCACTACAGCTACTTACCTATAGCCCCTAATTTATTATCCTAATATATTAGTGAGAAACTTTACGTCGAAGTCAGAAAATAAACCCTAGAAGCTACCACGGAATAACTATATATAATATAATTATATATATATATATACTATATATTAGCCGACGTAGAACTCTCTCACTCACGGTCATTAGCATATCTTCATATATCTAGTACAGTGTGGGGTTCATCCCTTGGCCCAGATGGGTCCACAGTTCACCTTACCCAAGGTAAATTCAAAGGTACGCCACTGGGAAATCACATATTACTACCCTACACTTACAAAACTACTAGCCATCATTCAACTATATATCATATTCCTAATTATGTATCACAGCCTTTCTTATCTTATAAGCCTCTGCCAAACTTACTTTCTCTACTCCAGGCATTCACTTATGTTAGACTGATGATCAATACTTATTTATGTTTCGTCTCACCTATTACGGTATAGTATAGTATATCCGATTCACAATTAAACTACACAATAACACAATATATAATATTATATGATATATAAGATA
The DNA here is from genome assembly GCA_015478945.1 of Trachelipus rathkii. Lineage (NCBI taxonomy): Eukaryota > Metazoa > Arthropoda > Malacostraca > Isopoda > Trachelipodidae > Trachelipus > Trachelipus rathkii. The sequence goes on along the minus strand of JABUQX010124117.1, from coordinate 23,781 downwards.
TTATAACAACACAAGCACGTAGCATGGTCACAGGTGACCCATATGTGGTTCATTTGAGGGTAATGGTTGATGGAAGAGAGTGCATCATTCCGAGCGAAACTAACTATCTATAAACATTGATCTCCCTTAGAATTAAACAAACCGAGAGTCATGCAACGCTTCCTCAATTCGCATATTGTGTTGCCTTTCACAACAATGACGCATATGAATCTATCGTAGAATCGATATTAATTAAATGCCTGTGTAATTGGCGCTATAAACAGGTGGTCTATTTTAGGTTTTGCGTGTCACACACACATAACTCGAGACACAAGCGTCTCTTAAATGACGTTCATAAGTTTGATTGCATCATTGTTATTGAAGTATACTGAGATATGTGTGTAAGTAATACTCTTTAAGCCACAAACCCAAGAGATATATCACACAAACACGAAAGATTTGTCAATCTAGAGTTCGAGTGTACTAAACATTTTGAAGTTGTATCACGAGATACTAGAAACAAAGATCTTTTTCCCAGTCCGATAGTTGCTCTGAGAACTAGCATAGGATGAAAGATGCATAGAGTAAACTGTAGATATAAGATGATGTCCTCGGATGTGTAAGAACCCTAGTTGTACACTTCAAGGATCGTAGGAATGGGATATGTCCCTTTCTACTCACAACTCATTAGACAGATTTTGTTTTTAAATTAGCAACATCAAGGCGCTAAGAGCGGTTCTGCCCATGGATGGAGAGGCATAGTGATAAAGAGAGTATATCCTAAAAGCGTTAGACAAATCTCACAGAGTGCAATCATCTGGTTCGCCTTAAGTTGAATTCAATAGGTAAAGGGATACATCCAAACGATATAATAATAGTCATTGCATAACTAGTCACTCACAGAATCACTTGTTCCATTTGAGCTGTGCAAAACCTGACTAACTTGAGGAACCGCACTTCACCATACCTTGGAAAGCAGAGAGAGAGAAACGGGACTAGTTTGCTCTCCAACGTCGAGCCAAAAGCAAAGTAAACCTTCGCGCTATTTGATCTATCCATCTCGCATCAAATCCTTTGACTAGGAAGTATGACATGAATAACTAAGTGAGACGCGTTGCGAACGAAAAGATGCTGATCTCGCTACAATGCCTAACGTTATACAACTACAATCTTAACAAGATGCACACCGTGGTTTGAATGTACTATAACGCATAACAGATGTCAAGAAGACATCTCCGAACATATAGTAAGATTAGTTATATATGGATCACTTCCATAAACTTACTCACAGGTAATCACAATATACATCTACCATAACATATGTCTGAAATACGCTAGAGTGAACACAAAAAGAGTGCTCTTAAATGGTCCAGTGCCTGGAGCAAAGGAGGATGAATGGGACTTAAACAGGAATAGGCAAGATCTTTCTGACGAGACTCGGTAAACTGCGTGCTGTAAAGGTTAATCGATATAGAGCGCAAATATCACATATAGCAAGAGTAGAACTCATTAACCAAAGGAGGCATCAATCGAAAAATTCTCGATACTGGCGCTCAGCTTCCGCGTATAACTCAATCTAATATTAGAAGTGCCAATGCACTTGTAGATGGCTCAGTATGAGTAGAGGACACTCCTGTGAGATTATCGTGCCATAACAATTGACACGTTTATTATTGGAATTACGTTAGTAATGTTGGAACAAGATAGCCCTGCCGACCGGTTTTATTAGGAGACTATTTGTAAGTATATCACTAAACCTGCCATAAAGCTTCCTTATTATTGTTGAAAAATATCTATTGAGGAGGTGAGGGCGTGCTTCATGGTTAGCGAAATCCATGAAGAGCGAGGATAATAATAGCGAATATTGATTGTGCTATTACTTCTGACACGCATATTGTGCGTACAATCATTTGCAGTGTATAATGGTATAAAAGATTATACTCGATTGCGACTCTAAAAACTTAGCATCAACTCAATCGAGGACCATGACGTATATAGCGACCACCTAGTATACTTGACTAATCTATTGAGTTTTGTAACAAAGCGTTTATCCTGCGGGAGTATTACACTGCTGCACCGATTTGGTCTCCACGGAGAGAGCAGCACACCATAACACTTATAATCACCCATCAGTATAGGTCTTCACAGCTAGCGAGAACAGCATTCAAAGACGAATTAAATCTTGTTAGTCCGCGCCCTATTAATAGGGTTGAACTTAGCTTGTATGAAGTATTGCGTTAAGGGTCAACATAATATAATGACCGCGTGAAATTTATAAGGGTATGGTCGAAGAGTTGCGTCAGAACGTGACTGAAGGAGCTCTCATCTGGTCCAAGTCACATTAACCAGGGAATTGGCATGTTCCACGGAGTTGCCAATAGCATAAGCGCCTGTATGCTCTAATGATTATACTATTTTTCCAAATCCAATCAATCACCATCTTCGGCTCACGTTGCGTATACAGAATGTACATGAGTTACAAATGCCAGTGAGATATAGAATATCATACATAACTTAACTGCAGAATGCTAACTAGAAGTTTTTCACTGATTTGTGCAGCAACATGTCTGTGCGAATACTAAATCAAATAAGGAAGGCCTCTATGGCAGGTTGTCATTGATATCCATATTGGTGTTGGTGCCGTTCACACGTTAGTTAATCGACCTCTTATGCAACTCGGAGGAAATTACAATAAATTATATCCTGTATGACATAGTAATCACGACACCGTGTCTCACCCTACACAGAACTCAAATGGATGTCATCCAGAAATATTGAATTAGAGGAAGTTAACATCTATATTAATAGCCAGTGTGATTGTGCATAGGCGAGAGTCGATGTTATTCCCTTCCTCTCACCTCTTCGTATTTTAAAATCTTGTTATTTGGACTACGTTGGTTCCTTTAACAGCAAAAGAAGAGTCTTATTAACTATTTCCGGTGTCTGAGAGTGCGCACTCGATCTGGCAGGATTGGCCGCTCATGTACAAAATACATGTTGAGAATTTATGTGACATCTATTGTTGTGCCTCGGAACGTAATGAACTCGCACCTTATTATTATATTTACCTTATTTATTCCATCTCGTCTCGAGGATTAGATTTGAATTGTGTGGCTAATATAACGATCTTTTACGTATTGTGAAAATCTTTGATACGATTAATATAAAGTAGAATACGAAGATTGGAGGTATTTGTATTTCGAGGGTTTATTAAGTTTATAATATCAGACTTTGAAATAAGAGAAATAAGTTATACTACTATATTAGCATTGAAGCCAGGATATAGTGAAAATTAAGAAAAAAGAATAGAGGTAACTCATTTCGCTAGGATTAGAAAAATGTACTGAGTTTAAATATATTTTAAGTGAGAATATGTGAATCTTTTATTTGTATATGAGGATGAAAGTAAGGTATATATTAGTAAATGCGCTAAATGTAGATTGAATGTTTTGCATTTGCAGGAATGTGGATATTTCAACATTACTTCTTGTATATATCTTATATAAGGATTATAATTTAGAGCTTAAGCCCTTGATGAGCTTAAGGGATCTTCATCGGGTATGTTGTTACCTATATATATGATATGTGTATTATTATATATAATAATGTCTAATGTGTGAAGTAACTATGTGGAGGTCTGGAATAAGAGTATAGGATCTTAAAGTTAATGTGTGTTCACAGATGAGATCTCGATACGTAGACAAGCGCTTCGCATGGATATGAGGTGTGTGAGAAAGAAATTGATAAAATTGGTAGGGATCGTCGTCATAGATGAGGAGTGATGTTGCTAGGTCACTACTAAAGGAGTATCATATTGGCATGAGTAAATTAGAATTTAAACAGTACTGATTAGAGGCATGCGTGCTTGAAGTAGAAACTCATTTCTCGGGGCAAAATGGGGAGGTCTCACCAGCAGCGGGGACCAGTCCTTTTTTATGAGTATGACGGACTCTACAGTAGTTAGTGGAGTTGGTCGATGCCACTATTATTACTCACAGTCATGAGAAGGCGAAGATAACCCTTGGAAACAGCATTGAATTGACGCTCTCAAATAAATTACGTAAATGTCTCATTAAAAAAATATCTGTTATGCCAGAATATTATGTAAGGCTTTATACTAGATTAGGTTGCCTAGTAAAGGGGGAGGAGAGGAGGAATTGCTAAGTGGTTTTGTTAAGAGAGGGTGTAGGTTGTGGAGCGAGGAGGAGGCACCTAGGCGAGAGGGAAGGTATATGGGAGAAGCGCACAAAATAGGCACAGAGAACGTAATAGTTCAGAGCTTACAAGTATGTTAAGGGGTTTCACTATCTGTACGATCTGATCGTGAAGTACTCTTAGGTTGAGATATTTTATTAGAAACCGACACTTTAAAAATTTTACCGCTTACTATAAACGTAAAACACTAAAGGTGCAAATTAATTTACTGTCAATAATTTCTATTTACTTTTTCTATACTGTCTATAATATAATATTAGGGGTAGTATAAGTGATAGCACCATTACCTATATTATAATATAGAAACGTATTCAGCTTTGAAAACGTACACCTAATTGAATTACTAATTTTGCATTCGTTTTTGTTCTCCTCAATTCCTCCTCTTTTACTCCCTCTGGCACAGGGCACTTCAAATTCAAGAAGTGCATATTTCAATTCAGAAACACAGCTTTTCAAGTTCCTCCTTGCGGGGATCAGATTCACGAGGGAATATGATGAATCCTCGATTAGGTAGAGACGCGTGAATGATGAACATTAGAGGATCAAACAGAAAGAGATACAAATCTCTCCGACAGACCAGTCAGTGAAAGGATAGGAACAGGGGTATTTGAGGTTACTTGATAATGAGGTTTAATATATACACTAAGTCAATGAACCTTATCATCTTGATGTATGTACAAGTGGGGAAACTAGAACCTGTAGGGAGTTCCAATATAGATACAGATGAGGGTTAGGTATCGCCTTTTTCTATCACCCTTATAGACTTTAGTTCCAAATCTTTCAATTTAAGGCTTATATATTTCTTAAGTTCCATCCTTAACTAGAGTGGTCGTGAGCCAGAGGTTTACCTGGTTGTCTAATTGCACACACTCTACGAATGTTAATGGAAGGGATTTCGTTTTCCTCTATGTCATTCACCTGCTACTTTAGGTCGGCACTACGTTGCGTGACAGTAGTGAGATGAGTCAAGTATGTCAGCCATACTACACGTGATGTTGATTAACCCTTCTTTTCCTTAGATGTCTATCCTTCAAGTACCTCATTCCAGGAATACTCAACGACTGTAAATTTATGAAATGGGGGTGAGGCTATGTTGTACTATTAAGTACATACAGTAGTCCATGTCCACAAACAGAGGTGCTCAAAAATCCTCCCCTTGAAGCCACCTTTGAAAAGATTGGTAGGAAAAATATATATAATATATTATTATATATAATAATATATATATATATATATATTAATATAATTATATATATATTTTATATATATTAATATATATATATTATTATATATTATTAGTATATAATATATATAATTATATTAATATATATAAATATATATATTTAATATTAATTAATTATATAATATTATATATAATAATATATATATTATATATATATAACTTATGAATAAACTGTAACGAATTGATAAATAATATAAATAATAATCAAAATTTATAAATTTATTATGGATAATTTTTGTAAGAAATAAGAGCAATATTCCATAAAATAACTAAACAAAATAATATATTTATTTATATATATATAATATTTAGAATAAAGTTATTATTACCATGCTTAGGCTTTTCAATTAAATGATTGAATTTTATATATTTGAGTAAGTATCAGTATTTATACATATACATTTAATTTATATATAGCCAGATTATGTTAGGAATTAATATAGTACGATTATTACAAATATAGTAAGAATAAGTATATATTATTAAAACTCACCTTTTCAGATATCGATATAAATTAATTTTATCTGAGAATGACGTTTAGTCTTTTTAAAATACTTAAAGGTCAATTCTTGGGATTTTCCTTTGGCCGATTCATGAATAAAAGTCATTGTACTTTATTTTAAGCACAAAATGGATAATTAAATATAATAATTATTTTTAATTTAGAATATCACAATGGAATCAAAAAAAATTTTTTATGCTTTTCAGTACACATTAAAAATGATTCAATGAAAAGTTTTTAATAATGACAATAATTGACTAGCGAAGAATATGATGCAATTATATTTCGTCAATATCAAGATAACTCTCATAGAAGTTACTAAATGAGATTATGTACGATCACTCATCAAAGGGAAATAAGAGAAAGCACTAATTGTAGAACTATTATGTACATTCCAATCACAGTTCAATTACATGTATTTAAAGTTACTATGCAGTAGAGAGCATTTCCTGCACACGAATCTCAATATTGATATAATTTATGTTATTGCATTTTTAAACTGTGTAAACCAGAGAAGATGATTCTTTTCTGTTTGGATTACAAATTTTTCTTACACGCTTCGATCACATGGCTTGAACGAATGTTTAATCGATCTTTTTGCGAGCGAGAGAATACCAATATTGCTTACAATAAGATATCGTAGTTCAGCTGTGGTTATCTCTACAACGTGAATGTCACCATATCGCATTCATGTGAGTTTAAGCAATAAAAGAGACGACAGTTCATGCGTCTGAGAGCACACTTTAAATAAGGTATATGGTACGGGACAAGCATTCGAGTCTCAATTATATGTCAATATCTAGAGTTGAATCTGTGCGTTGAAGCAGTATTGGTATAAGAAATAAGCACAGAGGGCGAGAACTGCACCAGATAATGCTAATAAGAGCAATGTAAATCTGCACAGAATGATTTTATACTCAAGTTTGCAAAAAAGATTTTTTCACAATTTATAGGGAGGTAGTGTAAGGATAGCAAGAGAGATATGCAGACATTTTAAAATCGCCGTGAGAGTATCCTTATCTGGAATCTGATGAACTATCACGCATCTCTTAGAGATGCTATTAATAGTTTCATGCGCGAGAGTTATGTAATTTAAGCCGCGATAAATTGGCAACTCTTAAATTATCATATTCTAATATAGTGAATACTCGAGAGAATGCTCTAGAAAAGTGAAAACTTATCATATCAGAAATCCTCAGGAGAGATCATATGCTCGCCACACACAAGCTTCTGAATTCTCCTCGAACTTAGTGAATGATACATATTAAAACTATACATAGGGCATTGATAGGAAACTAAAAAGCTGAGAAGACAATCAGAGATAATTATTAGTGTTTTATATCAACTTCGTTCACTGAATTATTCCATAGTTTGAGAGTTGGTCTAATGGAGTAAGCACGTAATGAACATATGAGGATGCTTAAAGGAGCAGTAAACAACAGTAGATCACTTTACAAGATTCTTTTTATGGGGGAATCAACAACAGTGGATAACGCTAATGGCAAGTCCACAATACGCTCACTAAGAAAATTGAATGTAAAAGAATCAAAAAAATCAACATACATTTGATATATTCTTATTTACAAATTTAGTAAGATTTTTAATAATTATGCGAATATATTTAACGTAATAATTAGAACCTTTTCATTTAGGCAACTCGTCTAGATAAATTTAAATATAGATCCGTCTATGTCAACTTATATCTGTATCTATTTTTTGTTTTTTGCACAATGATAGATATTACCCCACTCGACAATGGGAATTGAGCATTCAGCAAGACTTTGCTGTGGCATGCATAAACAGAGAAATTGCCTGGTAGTATCGGAGGATCTATCATATCCGAGCATTCATTCACATCTCGTGGTAGAGCAATTCACTAGCGGGTAAGTTACTACGATATCACATCCCCCTCCGCGGTCAATGAATGTACTTTCCGGAACCCACCCCCTCTTTGGTATTTGGGTGTCACTCTGGGGTTACTCCATCTCCGTCCGGCACCTCTCCTCTCTGCAATTCGCGGTGATTCACCGGGATACAATCACGAATCCAACCTAGTGGCTAATCCACAATACGTCGGCTTCGTATCGTCTCGTCCTATGTGCGATAATAAATAAGCTAATTAATAAATTATTTATATAACACGACATGTTCGCCATTCTTTCAGCGTCTTCACATTAATTCAGGTAAAACACACATCTGAGACCAAACACGTCCCTCTTTAGAATACCTGGGTGATGGTGCTCCTGGTACACTTAATCCTGAGATTTCACTATACTCTTCATGGAATTATAGAACTGGAGAGAGCAGCAGCTTTTATCTTATCTGAATATTGTATGTATTTTTAGCCCATTTTTTCCACCTATGTGAAATTTATAGCTGAGAGGAGTGATGTTAAATATCACAAAAACACGTTATTTTGCAGCTCTATTATGCCTGCCTCTCGTATTCTTAGGTGGGCTATAAGTCATTTTAATAATTATGAGATAAATTAATTTAAATATCATATTTTTTAATTTATATATTATTATTGCTATTTTTTGCAGACACGCACTCTTAGTGAGAGAACTCTATTGGACCCTTTTTAGTCATTCTATGCTGAGCAAAGGATAGCAGTGACATACCGATACGTTATCTAATCTCGGACATGAATGATCACAAGCATTTTTAAGATACATATGACGGCCAATCCAGACGCTGACCTTTTTTAAATATCTGATTATTAGAAAAAAAACTTTTTTCTAAATCGACTGGAGACGATGAGATGCCGGGCGTAGTAACTTTTTTTTAGAGCACACCCCCCACTAGCTGGTGTCTCAATCTAATCACGTAGTTTTACGCTAAGTTCAGGCTAGTCGGTACATAAGTGTGATTACATCCATTTTTGTTCGACAACAGGACGATAGCAAAATTTTGCAATTTTTTTAGTCATAACCCTAAAAAATATATATATTAAAATACTTATATATTGTGTATATTATTATATTATTACTTTTTATATTCCTAATTATTATTTATTTCATCTTTAATATAATCTCGTTCAATATTAAATACTATAAAATTATATAATTATAGCCCAGTATATATATATATATATATATATATATCGTTATATTTACATATATAAGTATATATACTAAATATAAATGATATATTATTATAATATTGAAGTTTTATATATATTATAAATACTCCATTATGAATTATATTACAACTAATCATAATAACATATACTCAAATATACTGTATTATGTTAACTTAATTATTTCGAACAATAGCTTGAAACATCCTATCTAAAACTTTCTTTCAATTGTATTGCATTATATATATAGCTTACCAAATGTCCAAATTAAATGAAATTGATTTCTCTTATTTTGGCCAATGCTTTTTGGTACATATTAAGACTTATACATGCCAATATATTTGTCAACATTATCGTTTTATACAATTTATAGAATTGAAAACAATAACCTTAGGGCTTGAATTAGTCCTCTATATTGCGAATGTGTCGGGAATTTGTGGAATTCGTTCGAGACAATTGCGGGACCTTAAATATATCATGCGGAAAATAGATTCTATAGGCATCCGCTAACTGCATTAATTCAGCATTACCTTAAACTCTCTCTTTAAATATTAAAATTTCACAGCGAATTTTTTGTCCAATATCGAGCAATCTTCTTTCAGATATTTGAAGCGTTTCTTACTCTCGGACCGAGAGAAACGCCAAAAAACATCTGAATATATAGTATTATTCCACTTATCATTATCATTTCATATTTAAATAATAATTATATATACATCTTCATATTATTGTTTGATTACTATTTTATAATATTATTTATTATATGTGAATTATATAAATAATAATAGTAATAACTTACAAAATGAATATATATCTATATAAATAGATAATTTATTTATTTTTATATCAGTTATTATATAATAGATAATAATTTCTGGGTAGCATAGGTGGAAGTTTACAGACCGTATCCCCTCACATATATCACCTAAATGGCTAGACGGCCCTTATATATATATATTAATAATAATATATTATAATATATATATTATATTAATATATATATATATAAATTAAATTGGAAGATGAATTCAACATCAATGCATGTGATATGTGAACATCGAGAAATCTGAGATCACACTCAAATATCACTAACTAGTTTTAGATCCACGTTTCCCAAAAGTCGCGAAAGATTTTCCCAGACCTAACGAAGCTCAAGTAGTCAATGTACAGTTTTACTGATAATTAAATAAGAACTATTGTTGTTCGTATATACTATAAGTGTCAACAAGTTGCTAAAAATTTGGTAAGCTCCTGCGTACTTGACTAACAATCGAAAAAAGAAGTGAGTAAAGTAAACTCCAAGCACTGGGTTCTTCGATGTTCAAACATTATGAGGGCATGATCCCTAATGCGGATTTACTAGGGTCTTGTCCAAATGAACGCTTATAAGATGGTGGCGATAATAATTATTTAAGTCCATTATACACAGAACAAAACGATAAAATTCAGTCATCTTGTATTGTAACAATATTCACTTGATAGAAGTATTGCGAAAAAACAAACTCGAATTAAATACATGGCACAATTTATTCGAATAACTTTTGAAAAATATTAAAATCCACTCATTAATATGAGAAGATGAAAAGAATAACTTTTAATTCGCGAAATACTGGCTCCGCTGATTACAACTTATTAAAATCATCACGACACCGACTGACTTCAGCGTATTATTCATTCATGATAACGTAACAAAGTCAATAGTGGTAACGTTGATGATTTATATGCTATTAGAACTCATCATTAGCACGTCTGAATTTCACCTAAGATATAATGCCATAGATTTGCTTCACATATCTGGTGTAGTATCTATAAAATTTTTTTCATGGTCACTTCTCTTCATACGAATTTATTATTAATGATTATCTATCAAGAGCCAGGGAGTTATCAAAATAAGAAACACGGGGTACTAACGAAAAAAGGGAAGGGGGGACAACATAGTGGAATAGAGGCATATATTATCTTGCTCTTAGAATCCATTTGACAAACAGGTTGATTTACCCGGTAACAATAATATAGCTATAACCCGTCGGGTACAAATGGTCTCCAATCTACTTCAGCAACTGCAGGTACGAGGTAAAAAGGAAGACTAAGATCTTTAAGGGGAAATAAAAGGGAATGTTAGATTATTGTACAATTGAATAAGTCTAATAGAATAGGTGAAAATGTTTGATGTTATTAATCTTTAAACGAGAGCTATTACCGATGATTTGCATTTAAATTTTTAGTTTTGGTATTTCATCTTTATGACATTTACGATTCATGCAATATTGCGAGTGGCGTCGTTTGGTTAGTCGGTAGGTTGTATGTTATTACTATCAACACTCTCACTAGTATTTACCATCCCCAATCGCATCATTCTGAGCTAAACTGAATTCTTTCATTTATTTGGACTGTTAACGTAAGATGAGCCTACGGCCAAACATTATTATCGTCAAAAAACTCTTACCCGACACTTAATATTGGGATTAGTTGGTACTGAGACTCCAGGCAGAATGTGCATCACTGTAGGTGCACCCGGCTATACGATTACGCGGATACTCGGGCACGTGACTTAGTTATTTCTATATGGAACGAGTCAGACGCCAGATCTTGACGTCGAATGTACTTGCCAATTGATTTGCCATTATTATTAGCGGAGTCAACTCTCGCTACTCTTAAGTCAAAGTTTAACTGGAGTTAGATTATTGAGCTTATGAAAACTCTCATATGTGTATCTCTAGTGCATCATTCTCAACGACAGTAAGTAATCACAGTTTAATATCGAGATAGAGAGATGCCATCATTTGCAATCAGAGATAGACGTTGTCAACCATTTGACATAATTGTTTGGCCGAAGCAACATTGTGTACTAATATGTTATGCACGAGAAGCCACGATGCCGAAGCTCGCGTACATATGATTGTATTTTTTGATGTAGTAAATATTTTTATTTTTTTATCGTACGTATATATATTATTTATTATTTATTTATTATTATTATTTACATTTATCTACCTTAATCCCCCTTATTAAATTATTTACTTATTGCTTGTCTAGTTTTATGCGCAAACGTAGGTACGTCACCTATTCGATTAGTGTATGTGATATTAGAACGCAGTCACATCTGTAACATTACACGTGATGTTTATTTATTCTAAGTACATCACATAACATCATTTACACTTCCTTTATTGATATTTGCCGTACAACACATCATCAACATCATCAACACATCACACACACACACTAATTGATCTCTCACATACACACACACATCATCAACACAACTACACACTATCCCATTACGAAGCACTCTCCCTTATTTTTCTCTACTTACTCTTATCCACACCATTCTCTTTAGCTGTTTTACCCTACCACCCGCACTTATGTTTGTATTGCTATCATTGCTAATCTTCAAGTTACTATCTTAATCATTATAACTTTCTCGTCGCCCCGCACGCACACGACCACATAATACACTTGTTTTTCCGCGCGCGCCCGTGTTGGCTTCTCGAATTGGAGTTCCTGCCGCCGCCGCCTTCCGCGCCCCTGTGTCCGCTTTCCGCTCTGCCTCTGCCTCTGCCGCACCGACGGAGTTTGGGTAATACTTCCGCTTTCGTCATTTCGTTCGCATTGTCATATAGAGGAGATGTGGGGTTTAATCTACTCCTTACCGATTATTTATTATTATTCCATCCCCTATCCACCTTGTGATAGTAATATAAATATTATTATTATTATAATTTAATTAAATTGGAATATCGGAGATGTTGAAACATTCCGAAATCTCCGTCCCTTTCGGATCTCATGCTTTCATTATCCTGACGATGTGATCAACTAGAGTAAGTATAATGTATTCGACTTATCTGAACGTGGCCAGGTCGGCTTCCAGTCCTAATTTCAAAATCATGTTTAAATTAACAGAATTTTAAAGTTCAAATGTGTAATTAAATATGATGAAATAAATGAATAAAAATTTCATTTCCCTATGCATGCATGAAGAGAAGTTTGTTCAAAAGGTGGATTAGTATCTATGAGGTTTGCGGTTAAAATGGCTTAAATCGAAGAAAAGGTAATTAACCGTGAACTGAATTAGGGATTAACCTTTTTTCTCCGATATTATTGCCGATTAAGAGTATATGTCCATTTGGGCATCTATTGAAATAAATACTTGACGATTTCATCACAAAACTTAAAATAAATATATCCGACATAATAAGTTTTACCCCCTTACTTAATTATATAAATTTAATATATTATAATATTATTATAAATATTATAATATAATATATTTTAATATTATTTATATATATTTATTATATTTATATATAATATATATTATATTTATATATTTATATTTATTATTATTATTATTATTATTATAGATTATTTATTATTATTATTATTATTCATATTATATTATTTATTATTATATCATGTTTTTTAATTTATTATACACAAAGGTTACGAAAAAGTGTTATTTAATCTCTGTTAACTTCTCCTTTTCTTATATTTTTCCATTCTGGCTCTTCATCACAAATTCCACATCAGAAACAGCAGCATTTAGTATTTGTTAATTAAACAACAACAACAACATCACTTAACAATTACATACAGCAACAATCACTAAAACGGAAGATTCCAAACCAGAAAATTAACAACAAACAACATAAAAAACAACAAATTAAACAAATATTCATTCTACCAACAAGTAATTAATTTATTTATTATTATATATAAAACAACAACTAAACAACAACAACAACAATCACGCCTGTGAGACAACGCACACACAAAACTACTTAATTACTAATCACCAAAAAAAAAAAAGCTATGAAGTGTTCCGCGCTAGGAGTCGCAATAGGTCATTAATCCACCACACACCACCCACCACACACCAAACACCACACACCACACACACACACACACCATTTATATATTATATTAATTATTATTATTATACATTATATTTATTACACAGACACACACACACCACACACACACAAATTCAACTAACAACAAACAACGGTTTTAACACAGATTTTAATATCCACAATATTAATGAATTATTATCATGATTATAATTTTATATCATATTAATATTAAGTTTTTAATAGTTATAATAAAATTATAATCAAATTATAAGTAATTTTAATCGTAACTGAACTACGAATAAATACTACACACACACACACAAACAAAACACACATACAGACGACATTATTTGGTTTGGTGAAGAGGGTGTCTATAAGGGTCTTAAGTTGATACTGTTTACAACACATACAGTACAAACACACATCACTCACATGGATTATTAATATATTTTTTGGGGTTGGTGATATTTCTGTAGATTGAGAAGTTTTAAAGGTTAGTGGTAAATTAAAACAAATGGATGTAATTGTTTTTGGATGTTGGTTTTTGATATAGGACGACACATTTTTAAAATATAACTATATAAAATATGATTATTAGGAGAATATGTGGATATTTTAAATATCCCATCAAGCCTAGTGGTCTATATATATATAGGGAGGGGCGTATTAACGTAAATTAATAATAGTATTATTAATAGGAATATATCAGATAGTTTAAATATATACAAATGTTAATAACTATTAAAAAGGCAATTAGAGAGAATCATTGAGAGTGAAAAAGTTAATAAGGTTAAACTATATGTTATGATATTAGAAAATAAGTATAGGTTTATTATCATAAAATAATATATATTATTAGGGAATACCTAAGATATTTAAATGCGTATATATTTTATTAAAAAATATAATGCTAATAATATGATAAATAAATATAACCGGATCATACTTGCTTAGGGTAAATGTGGTAATTTTTGTACTATATACTGGATAATGTACAAATAAAAAAAAAAAAATTATTATTATTCTATCATAAAACCTATAATCAAATATAGAGATATAATATAGAATGAATAATTATACATATACTTTTGAGATATCCTATTGGTAAATATAATATATAATATTATCTATATAATATTATAATTAGTATATATATATAATATACATATATTATATTATCATTAATATAATATTTTTAAATTACGTCATATTAGATAGAAACCTATAATACCATAAAAAATTACATAGAATTATATTATATAGATCATATAGTATTAATTATTTAAATATAATTGTATTTAGAAGTACACAGTTCATTATCTAAATCAATTAAATTTATTCGCATGAGTATTCTAATATATTATTAATAATTTACTCTAATTATTAGTTGCTTTATAATCGGCAACTAGAGAACGGGGAATATGGGGTATGAGAGTTAATTTTATAATACACGTTAGGTAGAGGAGAAATAAAACATATTCGTCTTATACTAGAGTCAGGTAGTGAGTTATTTCTAGAGGGACTCACTATATATACCGAAGGATATTATACTATACCTAGTTATAGTTACCCTGAGAAGGCATATTACTATATAATATAGATAATCGTGAGGGGGTATATCCACTTTGGGTAGTATCTTATTAAGTAATAAAAAAAAATAAATTGACAAAAAAATTGAATGATAGTTTAATAGAAGTTATTAATTCCTTTTAACGTGAATACCAACCATCGATAGGAATAGAATATATGACAACAATTACCCCGAGAAATCGACAATTCGAGTTTATAGATATAATAGAGAGTTTAGTGCATTGAAAACCATTTAGATGAATTAAAAGTTCAGTGTAAAATTCCCACCAACATTGAGCTTTTAAAAAGCTCCTTATCCTCATAAATAGGACCGCATAAAAGGGACATTGGGTATATTATACAACATGCTACTGTATGCAACGTAGTAGTAGTAGTAGTGGAAGGATAAGTCAAACAAAACATCCATTCTAATTTCATTGCAGTATTAACATTATTTCAAACTTCCCATGGCAGTATGGCGTTATTCAGGGAGAAAAATGCTGGTATCAGTTTTCCCGAGTAAATAAATAATAATTGCTTAATTTTTAACGACTTTAATAACAATAATTTTTTTTCTTATATTATTTTTACGAATTCCTTCTTATGGAATGTTCGCCCAATAGGAGTGTCCCAAAAATCGTCATTCTTATTTGTTGGTCCCGCAGTCTAATTGAAGGGTCTTTGGAAGAGGTATATTTTATATTATATTTTTTCTCTTTTTATTTTCATTTTTTATTTTTTTCTTTTTTCATACATAATTTCCAGCGGGAAATAACCTTTATGGAGCCAGCATGCCTCAAGGGTGTCTTCTCACGTCGTTTACCTGTCGCATTAATTTTTCAAGGCATACACTATCGACGGGCTATAAAGACCCTGGGGACCATTAAGCTGAAAGGACGCTGGAGATGGATAAGAATAGCTTGAACTCCTAAAAGGCAATACTTTTGAAATATTACTAGATCTATTATAATATAGCTTATCTCCCTTCAGTTTTCCGATTTATTTAAAATTGCAGTCTTCAAATCATCTGGACAGACAACTCTCTCTTATCGATAGACCTTAGAAGAATCGGTAAACCACTCCGGTCCATCTCTGTATTTTATAAGAGACAAATTCTTGGCTCAAAGATGGATAAATAAATTTTAAGCACTTGTGGAAGCTGCAAAGTTGACAAAATCTTTCCTGTTTATTAAAAATGAATATATAAGTGTCAGAATCAATGTAATTAGAAAAGAAATAACACAATATGGCCAATTTCTTTTCTTCGATGATACTTTCATATGACCATTAGTACAGTGTCATGAAAAATATAATCCTGATACTTTACAAGTCTATTGAATAACAAATGTAATATCCATCAGATACTTCATTAAAATTTTATTCTGATTAGCAGGAGTAATTTTTTGAATAACTTTAATCCTATACCATCCGTAAGAATATTTTTGTCGTTAGATATCCTTTATTGTTATTAACATCTTATCTCAATCACTACGAAGACAACATATGAAAACATATTCATATCAGCAACTCCCTGAAAAGGCTTTAAAACCATACTTTCATCAATTTCAAGGGGAGGAAATGCCTAACAGATCTGGCTATAATAAGATTCACATCAGTCATTCAATTAACCCCTTGCGACACTATTCTGACCTTCACATTTAAGGCACACTTAAGTACTTAAATGGAAGAAAGACTTCAATCATTTACAGTGTCATGTATTAATATCAAAGTTTTAGGGTAAACTCAAATTTGTTATAGTTATCTGTTTTACAATACAAAAATTATACTATAAAATAATATTTTTCGGTTTTTGAGTTTTGCGATTCTTGTCAATTTCCAAAATTTATTTATTATTTATCTATCAATTACTTCCTTTTGCTCTCTTCACCTACTCACAAGGTATATATAATAAATAATTATATTATATTTAATATATATATATATTATTTTACTGTGAATAACAAAGAAATATACTGTTAAATAATTATATTATATTATAATATATATAATATTATAATATATTATATATAATATATTAATAATAATATATATAATATCAGTATATTATATTATTATAATTAAATAATATATATAATATAAGTTAATATTTATAATATAATAGAATATTAAATTTATTGATATTATATATATAATAAATTTAATTAATAATACCCATATATCTATAAATTAAATATAAGTTAAAATATATATATATCTTATTAATATAAATTCTTCTATAATATTAATATATAATTATATATATATTATATAGTATATATTATAATAATATAAATGATATAATATATATTAATAATATTATATTAATTTAAGTAATGAAAAGTTTTTATTGTCATAATTTGAGTTCCTACGCGCCTCTCCGAATCAATCATACCTGTAATAAGAAATTATGGCTCATAATGCTTATGCCTTGTTTAAAAATTAACATATCAAATTTCAGTGTTGATCTCATTTATATACTCGAACTTGTAATACTCGAGATTTATCAAATTCATTAATTCCGTTCAAAAAAGTCCCAAATTGAACCATCACAAGTAGCTGTTTAATTTAACTTCACGGAGTCACTAAGTCCCTTCTCTGATACAGGGCTCAAAATACCAATCTTATCCATAATTTCATCTATTTTTTTTGGTTCGAGGCCATTAGTGCGAAGCGTGAATGAATATTCTCCGTATTTCCCTAGTTCAGGATTTTACCATGTTAGGCCTTGTGGGCTTTTTAGTATAGTGTCGAAAAGGTCCCTTATAGCTTCGTTTGTCTCTAGAACCGTATGCGCATACGAAACGGCACACACAAGTGCGGGGAACCCTGTACACTTTAAACAGAGTAAGCGCTAGTCAAGCTGTTAACAGTGTAGGCCCATAAACTCCCATTTTTCACTTCATGGTTTACCCGGAGAGGAGGAACTTTTGCTCGTCAGTAGAGAGGGATAAACATACATCTTTTTATCTTATATTTTCGCTTAGAAATGACTTTTACGTACTACCAAGACACAGCTGAATCGGAATCTATAGCAGTAGAGAACCCTCTGTCCAACAGAGTCCTAGATAGTCCATATAACAATTCCATACGTGCAATAGACATGTGCGGTGGATTGCAAGCTATTAAGCAACATTTGTGGCCTTTAGCCGTCCGATTGCGTAAGTCCGGCTATGTTCACATATCTACAATTATGGTGTATCCCCCGCTACAATGATATTACGTATCTCCCAGTCGGCTCTACTTCATATACAGCCTCCCTAAATAATATATACTTGCTCGTTTAAAGCTTTGAAAGATATTTAAGAAATATATCCTCATTTTAACGCAGACAGATATCCCACGTTGGGTATATATAATATTACTATATATATATAATAATAATATATAGTATTATATATAAATAAATATAATATATATAATTATATATATATATAATATATACTAGTTCCACGCCACAAATGAGAGTTCAAGGAGTAAAGTTTAGTTCTAATGTATCTGCTCATGCACTGGGATTATAGGCTTGATTCAGTTAATCTAAACCTCGGTAAAGGGAGTTTGGGCTATAAATAAATGAACCGACCTATCGTACTCCTATCTTCCTGAGAGATCCGGTAAAAGTAATATGGCAGAGGAATATATGCAGTAGGGTTGATAAAGGAACTTAGATAGGTAAACAATTATATGATATAATACTAAATATACTATTATGAAGACCTGTTAAAAGCTCATGATCTTAGCCCTTCATATTGTACGAGAGGTAATCCGCATATATTTTCTGGAATATCATTATCAGACTTCTTGAATTTGCCAGACTATCGTAAAGTTCTTGATTATTATATCCTATCATCAGAGTTACAAGTTCATTAAATTTTCAGGGACTGAGTATAGTAAGATCACCAACTTTAAGCATCCGCTGTTTTAAGTGACACAGTGTGTCGACATTATACCTTCAAAAAACCAGATTTATCACTTACATGTGCGTAACACATTGCAGGGTGAGAAAGAGAATAAAGGAGCTACGGATTAACACATGCATTTATTTACAACCGCACTCCGAGAGCAAAAACAGGAATCGGATAATAAAACAGAGTCTGCACATGGAGGCTACAGTAATTGGCCTTACGTAATGTTGAACTGAAAAATGGTCAAATGAGTGTTAGTGAGTGGTTATATAATTTATCTTTGACGATTTAAATATCAAGTTATTATTTTATTGATAGGCAATCTTCAAACGTCCTGTGAGTTATCGTCGCGAAGGTTAATCAATCTTCAAACAAGAAATCAATTTTTTAATACAGAAAGATGATAAGGTAGAAATCATGAGGTAATAAAAATCTTGTGGCCTTCAAATTCCACTCCCCTCTTATAATGACGACGAACATAGTGTTCAGTGACATCAGCCCGCCATAAAATAGAGCGTCTCCCACAACCACACAACCACTCGTTATGCCATATATTCCAATTGCCTCTGTGCTTTATGTACATTATTGGCACCCCTAAGTTTTCAGTACGTAGTCATCTATTAATCTTTCGTTCACTTCTTGATGGTAGCTTTACAGTCATCCTCGGGTAGTTCATCTTATTTTGCCCATTCACAACCCACACCGTGCTCACAAACCTAGAAACACAATTCTTATAATCGCTCTCCTTGTTCGGTCATTTGGTTGCATTGTTGTTAACGATCTGAGCTGCAGAGGACCGTCATTTCACTCAATCCTTTGGTCAGAGCCACTATCAACATTGCCTGGGATGATCCAAATGGCTTAATTTACTCACAATTCCATTGGAAGGCCCCGGAGATGGACGAACCTTATTCATTCATGTTGGAGGTGCAAGCGCGGTCTTTGTGCGCCCCATCCTATCAGATTACAGGAGCTTAATCATCTGCTCATTAACGTTTAATTTATGTTTTTGAGCTTATATTTTCGAAACGTGCTGCCGGTTAATTATGAGGGATAATAGTTCTCTAAACAACAGGTAAATCCTAGCCACCATTACCCATCGAGATACCAGTCAAACACTTAGGTGAGGTATGCTGTGGTTCGGTTCTTATTTTGTAATTTTCGGCCGACGGATCTCCTCTTTCATCCACTCACATCCTAGCCATGGTTTTCATTCCCGCCGACCTACTTGACCTCTAACATACATCACGCCATAAACGAAAGTTCGGTATGTTTAGTTCCATTTGGAGTGTCCTCAGAACACCTTCTAGTTTAGAAGAACTCGGAGTAATATTCCTTCAATCTCGCGGCCGAATAGGTGGGCAAGTTGTACTTCGAATCTCCCGTGTCAATAAGAATACACGCACACTGCTTAAAGATTCGTTAATATCAATAAGAGACCGGGTGGCTATGGTGCTTGCTTCACATTTCATTTTTATTAAGAAACAAAAGCACTGTATTGTATTATATATCATCGTAATTGTGATAATAGTGCTAACCGTTCTGTGAGATTTAATGACAGATAGAACACCTGTTATTTTTTCCGTAAAATGTTTTCAAGCACTCTCTGCGAAAAAGGCATGTAAAGATGGCTCCAATTTCGGGTCCTATAATGAAGTGGTCTATTGACCTTCTTTAATTGTGTAACTATCTTAGAGGTTATGCATCAAACCATTCTTGATTCCAAATTCGTCCTCTTCTACTACTGATGCTGTCGCTCATTAGCGTGTTTACTCACAACAAACATATTAGTCTCATTCCGCAGGGAATTTCGGTCCCTTATAATGTCGGGTGTCAGTCAGTCAATGCAGGAACACTGGATAAAAGGGAAGATCAACCTTCCTAGGGCACACTACCGGAAATTTCTAAAGAATTGCCATTGTCAATTATTCTTTTAAACTTGGGAGTAATATATATATATAGTATTTTATTAGTATATATTATATATAATGAATATAATATTATTTAATTAATATATATATATAATTATTATAAATATAGTATATATATTACTTTATATATAATATATAATAGATTAGTTAGTATGGATATATATGTTAATATTATATATTTATGTATAGATTGATCTACTATTTTATTGATATTCACAGGTCTTCCACATAAAACGATTTTGTTAGACAATCTAAACAGGGCCTGCCTGCGGAGTCCGGAGCCGAGCCGGATCTCGGAATTTGGTGAGCTGTGCCGGAGGAATAATAGAAATTTATAAAATTTTTTTATTACTTATAAATGTAAATCAGAAATATAATACGAGTCGACAGCTGGAAGCCGAGCTGGATCACGGTACTGTGGAGCCGAGGCTGGAGCAGGGTGCTGAAGCCGAGGCTGACCCAAGCTAGAGCTGTGCTGGGTAAAGAACAAATTTACCTGTTCCGTAAGCCTGCAATCTAGCAGTGTTAATTGGCAATATTAAATACCTTATCCAAATTTACTACCACTACTTTATCAGGTCATTTGGAATGATCTTTGGGCTTCCACACATCCCATCTTTAGGATCATATTATGGGAATGCAATCTTTTAGATCATCTCGTGTTAAATCATTTGATATGTAACCCCAGGTAAATATCCTGTAAAATTTTAAGGTAATTTAATACATAGATTGTTGTCCTCTTAAACCCATTTTCTGAACTAGTAATTAAAATAATAAACAGCTTATAAAGTGCAGAGAATACGTAGTGTGAAAGACTGACTGGCACAACCTTCATGCTTTACGAACATATATAATATAATATATATATATATAATAACATAATATATATATATATAATAATAATATATATAATATATAGTGTATTATATATATTTAGAATATAATATATAAAGTATATTAATTAAAGTAATATATAGGATATATATACTATATAATAATTATAGTGATAGTTTATATATATATTATATATAATATATAAGTATATATTATCATATAATTATTTTATATACTATAATGTAGTATAATATATATAATATATATATAGTAATATATATATATATAGTATAAAAATTGTGAAATATCTATTATAATTATTATTATTATTGATATTTTATAATTATTATTATTTGATTATATGATTATTATTTTATGACTTAATTATTTTTAATAATTATTTATTATTTTTATTATTATTAATTATATATATTAATTATTATTGATTATTGATTATTATGTATTTTGAATTTGATTGTCATTATTATTATTGATTTTAAGCTTTTGCAGATTATTCGAGTAGGTATTATTATATTTATTATTATTATTATTTATTATTATTATTGATTACCCTTGATCCCCCCAGAATAAAAAAAAAAGATTTACTAATGTAGAATAAATTTCATTAAAAAGAATAAGAAGAGATAGTGTTGTTTCAGGGCTGACGGAGTACGTAGAGGTACAGATTGTTTTAAGACATACCGACTTTCCTTGAAAATTCAAAAATTTGGATTTTCGAAACTCTGACTCCACTAAACAAAAAATTTCGTAACTCCCGACTGCCGACCCACTAAACTATCATATAATTTTCGACTCCGTACTTCACCTTCACACTAAAGAATCTCTTCGACGTCCCGACTGGCCCGAACGATACTGAGAGTCCAGGCATGCAAATTCAAATTTCGACTCTGAGACTCAGCTTGGTATGCTGTACTGTTACAATTAAGATACATTTTGGTTTAATTGTCATTCGCACACGGCTATTCTTGCTTTTTTCGGATTGGCTTTTGAGAATAAGAGTATGGAAATACCGTACTTTCCAAGTGAATATCTAATCTATCAGGCAAATAATTATACGTGAAAGTACCTGTCGGTGGCGGAAAAGACATAAAGAATGCAGGCGCAAACACATGGACTAAACAAATAATATGTTGGTCAGTTTCGGAACACTATGTTATAAGTGACGATAGCTTATGGTCGATTTCACAAACTATTGTTATCTTATTATAGGAATTTTGTATTAAAAAATTGATCATGTTATAATGTCTTCTGAAAATCCTATTTTCATATATAACATACTAAAATAATATATAAGCCTTCCAATCGAATAGATAATGGAATGAGATAATCACTGATACTAATAATAAACCCGAAGTGAATTTATATGATGAATGATCGATGATGAGTAATGTAATGGCTATGATGAGTTAACGAGGAGTGATGAATGAGGATGTATGGAGGATGATGTAAGTAGTCATGTTATTATGAATTGGATATGGATGATGATGATGAGGATGGGTATACAAGAACGATAGATAGAAGGATAATAACAATATAAGTATGTATAAAATATATACCCAATTAATTGAAGAAAAAGTATAAAAAAGTAGAATGAAGAATGTATGATTCAAATCTTAGGCGAAACATGAAGTACAGATTTGATAATATTTCAAA
>JABUQX010124116.1:0-10000 GCA_015478945.1 Trachelipus rathkii | reverse complement strand
ATTATATATATTATATTTAGTTTATGTACAAGCACCCACCATGGCCGATGGTATATATATATCTATATTATATATATATTATTTCGATATATAAAATATTGTTTTATATTTAATAAAATTTTATGTGATATATCATAATATATATATATATATAATATATATATATATAAATATAATTGATATTTAGTGTTATAATTTTTAAATATATTCTTTTCAATGTGATAAAAATATCATACTACCGAAAAGGTAGGAGGATGGAAGCATAATATATGAATGAAGTATATAATATTAGATATATATATATAGTGTAAAAGTATATAATATATATTATATATATATATATATATATAATATAGTATATAATAGATAATGATAATAATATATATATATATATATATATATTATATATGTTAAATATATATATAGAATATTATATATATATATATATATATATATATAGGATGAGTCGATAAATATATAGTATAATATATATATATATGAGTATAGAATATATATAGTATATAAATATATGTTATATATATAAATTAAAATTATATTGTAATGATAAGATATATAATTTACGTTATTATTTATAGGAGTAATTATATATGGTTTATACTATATTGTTATATATATATATAATATATATATATAATTCTCTTGCCACTATATAAAGACCACCTTCTTGGAAGTGAGGAGAGATTAGAAGGAACACAAACACGAGCACACACAGAACTAGATATATATATTCTCTTCCCACCATTATGGTAAGATTATCCTTAGGAGTAAGGAGGAATATGAACCAAAATCGGCACAAATACCTACGACGACACATCCACACGACCCTTTACCTATCTCACACACACAGTTTTATTAAATTAATAATATATAGTATATAGTATAATATATAGTATTATATTATATTAATATTATATATAATATGCATATATAGATATATGTATGAATAATATATAATATATATTAATATAAGAATTATAGTATATATGTAATTATATTAAGTTGATGTTATTAATAGTTAGCTATATCTGTATATATATATTTTATCTATATACATTAGTATATAATAAGTATATATATAATATGTATGAATACGTATTATATATATATATAGATCTAGAAAATATGATATATATTATATTATTATATATATATATATATAAGAATTTTAAAAGTTTGTTATTTGGTAAGCTACAATCACAATTAATTTATTATCATATAAAGAAAAAGATTTATGTTATGTCTGCTGTCAAAAATGTTTGTTTTTATTTAAAAATAATGTTTAATTAGACACATAGGTATTGTTAAAAAATGACAGAGTCTGCGGAAACTTTCCATTTCAAATTTATGTGTGACAATACTGTAGAGAAAGAGAAAGAGAAATTGAAGAAAAGGAAAAGATCGGTGGAGAAATAGATGATAGGAACTAAATGATAGAGTTAGATAGAATAGATAGATAGAGGTAAGAAGAAAGATAGATAGATAGATAGATAGATAGATAGATAGATAGATAGATAGATAGATAGATAGATAGATTGATAGATAGATAGATAGATAGATAGATATAAAAGAGAGGATTGATGAAAACCTATTACGTTAGATAGATAGAGCGAAAATAGAAGTAAATAGGTAGAGTAAGATAGATAAAACAGCATACATACAAGAGAAAGATATAAAAAGAGAGAGAGAGAGAGAGAAAAAAAAAAAAAGAGTATAAATCCTCAGCACGAAGAAATTTTTGTCCAAGATTTACATTTATTATTATTATATTATATTATTATTGTAATGATTAGATTTGTTATTATTTTATTTTCTTATATATTATGACATATCTGTAGGGGATTAGAGTAGTTACTATGCCATAATATCATTAATAAGTGATTATTATTATTATTATTATAATAGTATATTCAATTTTCATTATCTACTATGCTTTTGTGAGTTTTTGTTTTGCAAAGCTATTTTTTTTTTTTTTAGTTTGAAAATTTGATGAGGCTTTTTTTAGTTTCGAAAAGTTTACATTTACTTATTAAAGCTTACAACAAATTGTTATGGAAAGAATGTAAATAATAATATTTCAGTTTTAGATTCCATTTCTAGAGACCTCCTATTTAACATTATAGATCATATAACTTTGATAATTGCTATACTTTCATTATCCTCATATATTACATCAGCTCTTCTATTAATTCTGTAATTGAAAGTTACAATAGGCAAAATTGTCTATATATAATATATATATATATTATCTATATAATATATATATACTATATACTATATAGTTGTAAATATTGTCGTGATATATATATATTATAGGTTATAATTATATGAAATATGTATTACATATATTTTATATAGTATTAAAAATATATACTTAATATATATATAATATTATATATAATATATATATATAGAATAATATATATATATATAATAATATTAGATATAATTGTAATTATATTATATATATTATATATATAAAATATATATATATATATATTATAATTATTATAATTATTATATATATTAAAGGTGGGTTACATCGGATATTATATATATAGGTTGAGTATATATATACTATACCAATACTATACTTATGTTATATATAATATAGATACTTATATATATATATTAAACATACATATTAATGATAATATATAATATATATATATATATATATCATATATATATATATAATATATATATAGTATATACCCATAGGTAGGTAATGAAACTGATATCCACTTAAATATGATTAGTGTATTACTAGTAATATAGTATAATGTACCATATTATATATAATGATATATTTATATATATATATATATATATACATTATATAATATATATATTATATATATATATAAGTATTATATTAGGGGATCACGTTTCTTAGTTATACCAGTATGTTTATATAGTGATAATATATTATATATATAGATATCATTGGAATAGATGAGATTTATCTAGATACAAGAGCAGATATTTATATTATATATATATATATATGTATTATATTTAATTATGAACATATCGAAAATTTACACAAGGGCGATAAGAATTATGAGGCATCTTCTACAAGGAAGCGCCGTAAGGTTCAAGAAATGAGAATTAGGGGAAATCTGATTGAGAGAATGCGGAAGTTTCTTACATGTAGTCTAATCTGATGGAACTATTGATATGTTGAGGGGAATGGGAAGGAACACTTTTCCGAAATATGCGAACATACATTGCGGGTCAATTATTCATGTAATGAGTAAGGTGATATGATGTGTGTGGTAATTACTGTGTTCTGTTTTGCCAAGGGTGAATAAGGTTGATCCTAACGCACTAATGGGGCTATTATCGCTCCCAACTAGTCAGTAAGGATATAGGGAGAAAAGGTGTATAGCTGGGTAAAGTGAGAGAATGATTGATGAATGATAATACTATAGAGTAATAGATGAAATTACTGTGAAATTGATCAAGACGAGATGAGATGATTATGATTGGATTTAAGAAATTGTTAACAAAGCGTTATTACATGGTATTGTTCCCGAGGATTGGAGAGAGAGCAGTATAATATAGTCTATTACCCATATATAAGGGTAAATGTAAGGATGATAGGGAAATAGCTATTGGTGTGTAGTGAGAAGATATATGGCTTCTATTTTGGTCGCGAAGAGTGCACGTGAGCAGTGCTAGAGTTACGACTTGGTGAAGAACCATAGTTTGTTTAAAGTAGGTAAGATAGATATGTAGATCAAATCTACATTGAAACAAATGAAATTGAGAAAATAAGGAGAAGAAGATGAATTTATTGTATTTATATGTTTTATAATCGGATATTTGCGGTCAGAGCGTTTGATAGTGAATTTAATATAGATAGGAAGCTTCCTAATATATAACAATAGTGAGATTACGTGATACATATTAATAGATGTAGTAATTTAGTTTGGTATTATGAGTTTTCTGAATGGAACTCCACAAAGTATAGGATAATGTGTACCCTCAGAATAGATGAAAGCAGTGGTGTAAGAAAAATTTTTTGTGTAATATTTGTTAAGAAAGGGATATTTATGGTAATTTTAAGTATGAGTACGCGTGGGATATCACGCTGCTGGGAGTCTACACGTGGCATTTTCTGCTGGATGCGTGCTCTTGTATAATCTATTCAACTATGGAGCATAGTTCACTAGAGCGCAAAAGTGGCAGGATATGAACGCCGAAGAACATAGAGTGTACAAGAGTGTACTCAGGTAGCTTGTCGGATCAATAGAATGAAATCTAAGGGAATGCCATAATCAAAACGACTGAAACGCAACAAACTTTTTCACATCGCAGGGCCAATGAGATATACAGTTTGCGAACCATCGAATCTAGAGCAGTGCTGTATACCGTGTGAGACAAATGTAGACAGGAGACGTCGGTGACTCTAGGCTATTGACGATCCTCCTACGCGCGATATAGAAAGAGAATTGAAAAATCTACGGAGATGTTTTTTAAAAATAAGTGCCGTGACTTCGGTATGTGAATCACTGTGACTTTAGAGAATGATAATTTATTTAAATCCAATAGATAAGTAGCTCCTCTAGAGTGAAAACCGCAATCTTGCTGAGGTGACACTATCGTGAATTCTCGAGGAGGTCGGTGTCTCCTCGCGCGTGGTAGTTATGTTACTAGGAGGACTAAAGTGGAGCAGCCCAAAGTCATATCAACAAGATAATCGTAGCTCAGACAATATTTTGACGACCATACTAATGCTTGTGTGCGACGAAATTTGCAATGAAGATAAGCGAAGTGAAGATAGAGATAGCACGTCGCGTCAGCATAGGAACTCGAAAGTACCATCGACAATTAGGCGGTCGCTCTCAGGCAGTGATAGATGGACGACTGGTGTGACAAGACTCACTCCTTCTGCGTGCACTGAGCATGCGGAGGTCCTAAATCACAGCGCCTTTTGCCCTGTCTCAGAAAAGGAAAGGGTCAATTCGGCAAAGTATGATTGCGAAAATATCTTCGCTTACGCTATATGTCTTGATAATTCGATACGCAGACGATTAGGTATGAGAAAACATAACGGATATACTTCTATATTTAATAACAAATATTTAAGGGTGTAACTAATGCGATATCTCGCGCTGCCTGAGTCTGAGACTAAAGCGACGACATTTGACTTCTAAAGTGAGGATACTAACCTGGGTAGCAACGAGGAAATGAGAGCGAGGCCGGGTCTCAGAAGTGAGAGGATAAAAGGAAACGCCAGACAATTAGGAAGACAACAATAAAAATAATATTATGATTCATGAATAGCAGTACTATAAATATCATGCGAGAATAGATAGGAAGAGGTAAACAGTACGGTGTTTCAGCTATAACAGCAGCGCTATTAGACGTGTAGAGATGCGCAAGTCGAGCCAGAAGAGCAAGAGTGCGACTGCGTCACTCGATGAGGACAATATAGCGAGCGATAGAAGTAAGTGCGTATCAAATAGATTGCTGCTCTAAGTCAGGCCAGCTCGAGAAAAATGAAGAGGCATCTAACGGGAACTATGTTTTCAGAGTATTTCAGCCGTGCTCTAGCCGATAGAGAAAAGGCTTAATTTTGGAGTGCGAGCGTGGTTGTGAGCGGTATATCGTTCTAACCTCTCCTCGTAAAGCTCCAAGTGATGTACTTATTTAAAGATCCCATCTAACTCGTATAAGCTCTGCTTTGGAAACCCATTATATAATATGTAACTAGTGAATAGGTTCAATTCGTTCTACATATTTTTCATCGTATCCCTAGTAACATGCTAACGCACACTTACCTACAGGCTATGAGGGATAGAGGGTGAATAAGGTGGGTGAGTGATAAATATATATATAATATATATATTATATTAATAATATATATATATATATATATTAAAAAATATATATATATTATATATATATTATATATATATATATATATATATATACTTATAATATATATTATATATATATATAATATTTAATATAATATATATTAATTATATATTATTATTAATTTAATATATATATTAATATATATTATAATATATATATATATAATATATATATTATATTAATATATTTAATAAAATATCAGAGGCGATTAATACATATAGGGTAGTAAGTGGGTAGTAATGACATCATCAACATATCATTCTAAATTATGAGGACTCTAAACATAAACCTAACCTAGTAAAGTTATTACATAATAACTATGAAATTAAATCAACCTTGTCTCAGAATTACTAAAAGAATAATCTGATTTTATAATAATTAAATTATAATAAGTTAAAACAACATACAAATTACAATACAGTATTATATAATAATTAACTAAATTTATCATTTGAACAATTTCGTACCTTACCTACTCATGTTTCAAAGAGTCAAAAATTTTACCTATGGGCGTTACATGGTTTTCATATATCAATATAAGTTAAATATTAAATAATCAATATAAGGGCCAGGCCAGAAATTATTACCTTGCTGTACGACGAAAATATCATAGAGAACTAATACTAGAGAACGATAACTTTTCGCATGAGTGACTTGAAAAAGTACGAAGAATATTTGTGAAAAAATAATAAGAATTATGGAAAATACCTTCTCTCATCTCTTTAAACACATTTATTCTTCTCTCCACTCTCTTTCAGCTATACATTCGTTAACTATATATTATACTATTTAAGATAATTACTTAATAATATATAATTAATATATAATATATATAATATTATATATATAATTATATATATTATATATATATATACCTATTAATATGTTTGGATTTCTTTCATACATTATTTTGCAAATGCAACTATTATTAATTATATATATATATATAACTATATAATACTATATATATACGTATACATAAAAATATCAAAATTACACAATAATATATATATACTATTAATTACTACTATATACTATATATACTATACCTATTCATATATAATATAAGTAATATTATTGACCGACATACGTTTCCACTCAATCCCCATTCACATCTACTCTGAAAATTTATTCTAAAAAATATTAAAGTAGAAGAAGCCTGTATTCTCCAATATTCATTTATTTATATAATTATAATATGCAGTATTTAAGAAAATATGATAAAGATCGCAGGCGTAAATTCAGCAGGCTATGATAAACTAGGCATAAATTAAGAGATAAGCTCAAATAAAATATATATATTACATTTTAAATAACTCGCCTATCGAGGCTGGAAAAAACAATGAACCAAGACTTTGCTTTATTCGTTTTTTTTTTTTTTTAGCTTACAAAAAATATTAATAGTATTTTTAATATAGTACAAACGCTTATACTTTAGTACAACGATTAAATAAATATATACTATAAACAAAAATATTTTATCTTTCTTTTATTTATTTTATTTTTATTTATTTTTTTATAATTTAAATAGTGCTTACATTATATTATAAAAGGAACTGTTTTCTTTATATTTTTTTAATTTCTTTTATAATGTTATTTTTTCTCCTCATATTATTAAATATAATGAAGTAGAATTAACATGGAAAGATAATATATATATTAAAACTGGAATAATAAAGTATAGAAGATAAGAAATGATGTAATGATGGTTATGGTGAAAAGGGATTTCTTTTTGTTAATGTATTTTATCATTACTACATCATGATAACTTTTACTTGCCTAATTTTATATTATATATATTTATATATATATATATATTATATATTATATATTATAATATATATATATTAATTTATATTATAAATTATATTATACTATATATATATATCATTCCGTTACAAAAGTTATGATATTAATCTTCACCAAACGCCACTGATAGATATATATATATAATTATATTAATATATATATATACTATATGTATTATATTAATATATATATATATATATATATATATATATATATATTATATAATATTATATATATATATATAACATATTAATATTATATAATATTTATATTTATAATATATTATATTGTATATATTAATAAATATATATATATTATATATATATTATATATATATAATATTAATATATATATATATATAAAATATATATATACTATATAATGATATATAATTTAAAGTATATATTATATTAATATATATACGATATAAGTTTTTTAATATTTTTTTGCCTTACTCTGAAAGTTAAGTAATTAATTTTCCAATAAGTTTATAAGAGTGTTTTTCTAACATTTCATTTTTTCCTAACATAGAGATCTAACATTTAAAATCATTAATAACAGAATACGAACAGATTATAATTTGCTTCAAACTATTTCTGCCAAACTACTTACATATAAACAAACTGACGTTTATATTATATGTTTTGGTAGAACGTAAGGTTATATATAGGTATATGATATCATTATATATATAATATTTATATGTTCAGACTCACCTAAAATTCTTATTAAATGCTAATTGATTGTTTTTTGCACATCAATAGTGAAAGTATTTTCCAGATATCCTGAAAGTTTTAAATTAATAAACTTTTGAAACGAAAATTGGAGAGTAATGAAATTTATTGCCGCTGGAGTAATTTTATAGTGCAGAAAGCAATGAAATATTCTTGGAAATATTAATGAGATGTATTTCATTGGCCATTTTTATTTGTGTAAGTTTCAAAAAAATTTATCAACAAGCTACTTAAATAAAGCCACCCCCCTTCAAATATAAATCGAACAGATTTTTTTTATTTATTGTTTATTTTAATTAACTCATAAAAATAAAAAGATATTATGCATGAGTGACTTTGACGGGCTGATGTTATTTATTCGGGGTTGAAAAAGAGCCCATGATAGACTTCAGAGAACATAAGCATTTTCCCCTTGAATCGAATAGCTTTTCGAGTTGAAGAACTCTTACTTATTCGAATATCGCCATTTTTTTAAATATTAAAAAGCCGGTATATATATATACATTACTTGAACTGATTACACTGGACGACAAATTTTGTTAAATGATGGATATAATGAACTGTTTCTTATGTATTTCGGTTAACGCTGAAAACGAATATCAACCCAAAATTATGTCACAACGGGCTTAGTTTTATAGCTTTTTGGGTAAATATCTTATCATATTTCATTAAACATAATACAATATAATTCAATAAAGTGTATAAATCATGAGTCTTGGTATTTGTTTTATAACTAATATATTTTTTATTCTTAGCGATTTTATGAAAATAAATAGTGGTAATCGCTCAGACATATTATAAACGTATATATATTTAATAAGGATAA
This sequence comes from Trachelipus rathkii, assembly GCA_015478945.1. Lineage (NCBI taxonomy): Eukaryota > Metazoa > Arthropoda > Malacostraca > Isopoda > Trachelipodidae > Trachelipus > Trachelipus rathkii. The sequence goes on along the minus strand of JABUQX010124116.1, from coordinate 724 downwards.
CTAAAAATAGATATAAAAATAAAACGCAAAACAATAGATAAAAACCTGTTTAATAGCGAACTCGATAAAAATAAACCTCGATCCGACGTTTTTCATGAGTCATTTAGTCCTTCAGTTTTAATGTATACTGAGACGTTGATGCGAAGTGTGTGATATTGAATATACTTGTTGTATATATTTGTCATTACCGGCAAACGTCGATGGAAACACTTGAACAAACCAATCAACAACCAAGCCCATATATCGTTGACCCCTGAAAATACAGTTTATCGGAGAATCTTAGGAGAAACTAAATTCAAGCCATCAGCAACTCAATGGAGAAACCGTGGCATCAACAATGCAACCAAGGATAATAATCAGCAGACTGAAATATATGAAATCAATACCAGATGGCAGAAAAAATATTTTAAGACATACATGCTAAAATGAAAGAAGGAAAAAAGTGGTGGAAAACATCACTTGACTACTTGGACAAAGTAATGATTGATGTGGTAACACTAGAATGACTAAATAAAAAGGAAATTGCAGAAAGAGTAAAGGTTTGTGATCTTCAGAATTAAAAAGAGGAAATAAAAAGCAAGAGAGTTTACAAGTCCACAAAAATTGGAAAAGGAAAATTAAAGAAAATACAGATTATGATAACTCCTTTTATTCAACGATACTTTTCAGAGCTAGAACCAATACAGTTAACCTAAAATAGAAAAACAGGTTCTTCAATGGTGAA
>JABUQX010124115.1:0-22387 GCA_015478945.1 Trachelipus rathkii | reverse complement strand
TATTTCCATAACAGCATCCATCAGTAATATTTAATATTGATTGTAATAAAGAGAATTCCAAATTCCAGCGTACTAATCGTTCCAGACTTTATTATCATTATTGCATGATAAGTCCTCGACAATTTAAATTATAGAAAGTCAATTATTTTTTATTTTAACACATAACTTGAGTCAGAGGAGACGTATCTACTCCGATATAAAATATAACCTATAATAAATAAGTTGGTTAATAGTCACCACTAGTAGTAAATAGGTATATGAATTGATGGAGAAGTAGATATAAATAATTTAGGGTGAAGACGTATCTATCTCTAATAATCCTAATCTTAAATCACGTTTATTCTCGAGTATTTAGTATAAGGTAATATATCTGCAATTAAGTATCTCATATCCCGATTTTAATTTTATCCTTTCACATAATACCGCGATTATAGATATCACTTTATCAAGAGATATCACCTTAATGTATCATTCAGTAAATCTACATAGTAATAATCAATAAAGGTTTAATACTACAATAATTATAATAATATTTATGTTTTTAAAGGCTGAGAGAATGTTCAATGAGCCACCTATCGTTCGTCGTCAACATAGTATCTACTGCGGCGCCTGGTGCCCTTTTGACTTTCCGTTTCCGAGATCTTCGCTAATTACCACGTCGCTACGATCCCTAAGAGTCGCTCTCACATGACTGCTCTCCCTTCATTGAACGTTCTCCTATGGTCGCGATGGAGTACTAACCGGAATAAATATTTGCTTCATCGGCAACGCTTTATCGCAAGAAAGCTTTCCGAAACGAGATATATACGTTTCGTAACGCCGCTCTCCAACAGTAACAATACAGCTAGCGGTCACAGTATCTTTTCTATCATTTCTCGATCACCGAAATCCCTTTTTTATTTTTTTGTTTAATCAGTTTGCCGTCTTAACAATATCGCGTATTTCCCAACAGGATGCACTACACCTGACATATTCCACTCTACACTTCTAATCGGTAACGTTATGATATCTGGAATGATAGGTTTTATCACGAGAGAAATATATAATTATCGTCACAGTATCACACCGAGTTGCGCTAACAGTCGACGTGAGCGAATGTAATGTGTAATTATTTACAAACCGATTTATTCGCTTTCGGCCTTTCACTAATTCTTATTCACATCGTCCCCATGGTATTTACAACTACCACCACAACGAATATTCTGATCTTATTCCAGGACTCCTTACCTAGACCGCGAAAGAGTAGTAGTTGGGATCTCTGCGTCGCGTCGTCTGTCGATAATCATTACTAGCCGAGAATGGATAAAGGTGAGTTAAGATGCCTGATTACAATGCTCTCAATTATGATTGCTCAAACTAATTAAATTACTAACCATGATGTTATTAATATACCAGAATGATACTTAGAGCCTGTGCCTATAGGCTAGACTTGACCCCTCGATGGAACCAAGATAATAAACATTTTAGCGCGGTCTTGCCTATCGCCGGGAATTTTATTTGTATGTGATCAAAACACGGGAGAGCGGTTACGGGACTCCCCCAAAATGGTTTGTACTATTTACGTGGTAAAAGAAGTGAGGCCTACCTGTCAGAAATTTAGACAATAATCTAGTAAAATATAACTAGTTAATTTTAGAGATTGCGGCGGCGACAATTAGATGTAATATAAACACGCGATCGCCCAGCACTTCTTTTTTTCGGCAGTCCAGAGAGCACGTAAACCGAGCTTACTCACTGGAGGAGCACACGAGTCGTTTTAGATATATTAGAGAAATAGACACTCGTATAGAAAATATCGAGAGTATATTATTAAATAACTATAATTTATATTATTAACGTAACCTTAGTCGTTTAGCACCCTTCTCAAGTAATGAGGTTGGTCGTTTAAGAAATAAAGAATCTCAACAAAAGGGAATAAGTAGGTAGTTTGGTAGGTAATTAATCAAAAATGCTTACTCTTCAACACGATGGCATGTAAGTGCGCGAGTAGTAGTGCCATGTCAGGGCTCTGAGTCACCGTACTCCCTGTAGCGTGAGAGCGATAACCGGAGAACGTGAGCGAGTATATGGGCATCTGAGTCTAAATATCCCCCGAGAGTAGAAACCTATAAAGTATTGGTTGCCTTGCGAGTATTTGAGATATGCGTGTTTCTACATTTAGAACTGCGCGCTCATTTTCTTTGTATGGATAATTTCTCCACTTGGAGAAAGTCGAATGGCCGGGTCTCTCCGGCCCTCCTCGAGAACGATACGGAGTAGAATTGCCGATTATAATATCATTAAGCGAATTCCGCCCACTATCATGGCGGTACTCTGCCAGCTTATGGGAAATTCGTAATGTCTTCTGTATGCTCTTCCTGGTGGCTCTCTTATCTTGGAGATAATATTTCACTGTCGGGTGTATTATGTATAAATATATTGGATTAAAAAAAACTATTACCCTGAGCTATGTATAATATCAGTAAAATATATAACATATTTCTTTAACCAAAACGGTTATGAGCTAGAATCGCAGATCGGTTTCAGTTTTTGGTTCAATTCGTTAGCCATTCGTCACAGATAGGTAATTACGATAAATCATCGCTCTACTCACACCAACTCCTCTTCCATAGAACGTTTATCCTCTAATATATCACTACGACGCGTTTATGCTTTTCTTCAAAAAAGGAATCGAAATTATCACCTAGAATATAATTTATAGGTTGCTAATTGATACCCATCATATATATCACACGATGACCTTAATTGATATCAATTTTGTACACGCAGTAAGTACCTTTAGGCTACGGAGGTAAAATAGATGTCAGTGAAATCAAATCGCCGAGATAAATAAAATAATAGCTTAAAAATAAAAAAATTATAAGTAGAAATAAATAATTATATACAGAGTCTTGCCGAGATCATAATACTCAATGTAGAGAATCCACCGTGAGATACATTGTTGATACGTTAAATTCATTCTGAGAGATAAGATAAATTTATCAAAGAATTCCCGTAGAGATTACTCATTTGCATAATTCGCGGAATGGATAAAATCGATATTTAATTAACATAGAGGAAACGTATTTTAGCATCTGACGTCGTACCGTTTAATTATAACAATAGCTTGGTCTGAATCGTAATGTAATTTTATTTTGAAAAGGAATTGATAATCATAGCAAAGAATGAGGTATTCGAGATAGTTTATTCTCTTCGCGGTCTGTCGAGATAATAAAACGGTTGGCAATAGAAATATCATATTCTGTAAATTCTATCGAAGGGTGATGATTAAACCGAAAAAGAATATTCTACCGAAGAAATTTATCAATCTATTCACTGGAGGAAGCTCACAAAAAAATATATACGTATTAGACGTGTCTCAAAGTATGATTTAAGTATTCCATTGTTATAAGCTTTCTTTCATAACGTCAAAACGAACGTGATTTGTTTTATAAATGTTAAAGATAACGTAGATTAATTTTCAGTATCATGATAAAGTATCTGAAGAACAGTCCCCGCTTCTTTTATATAAACAAAAAATTAATAAATGTATTTATTATATTTTTAATTTATTAATTACTTAATTATAATTAAAAAAAATAAAAAAAGTAATTTTATTCATTAAAAAGAAAAAGAAACATATTGAATCAAAACCTTTAATAATTAGTATCATTTTTAATAAAAAACGAGTAAAATATAACGTAAAGCTTGTTGTAAAATATTTTTTACGACCATTAAAGAGCGGGCTTAAGTATGGCGGCGTACAGTCAATTAGTAATAATATCAGAAACGATTAATCAATCATAATATTATATATATATACACTACAAAGTCTATTAATATTATCGTATAGTAAACGTAGGATACATGAATGTTATCAATGTCGTCTGAGGAGAGACAGCACAGTATACTATAAGAATACCATTATTATTAATATAACTGATTATATAATTTTTTTAGGACGCTTCCGAGCTCCTCATGAATAAAGCTTATTCAGTGAGAGAGGGCAGCGTACAATTTGGCCTGTAGACTCCCACTGGAGGAAGTCTCGCACATTATTATGATGTTAGAAACGAAAACACATCGGAATATAGCCGTGTTTGATATAACCCAGCCATCACATATATCTGTATGTAGTGTACGTTGATTGGAGCTACGTGCCGTATATGTATATTTCGGTCGAGTATGGATTGCAGAATAAAAGTCACTCATACGACGTCACGTTAATTGTACACTATCTTCGTGCTCAGAAAGAGAAGAGCACTATTGAACTATTTGTCAATGTCTTTTGAACGCTACTTTCCCACACCTATCAGGACCTACCGCGGTTCTACAAAATTTGTATGACCCCGTTGAATAATTGAATCTGTAGTATTAGAGTATTGGACAAGATGAGTTATGAGTAGAGAATTTATGCATCTTGGGGAGCGAGCGTAAACATATTTATATTGTTAAATTGATAGCGTGGAAGCCGGGTCTTTCTCGACCTCTGTCTCAGTACATGTCATTATATGAGTCGTTGTTCTAGGGTATACTCGTTTCTATTTCTTGTATTAGTCGCTAGACTCTCTCTACAAATGATACTGTTCTATTCCATTCCGTGAGCGTAGTAATTATCTATAATAAAGTCTCTTTAAGATACGATCGATGCACGCACAATCAACACGCATTGGCCTAAGCTAAAAAAATAAACCTATGACCTGTACCAATAATATAATATTAATAAAATATAGTAAAATATATAATATAATTATTATAAAAAATTAATATAATATAAGTAAACAGGTATATATTAGATAAATTCAAATTAATATTTAAAGAACGTAGATAGTAATATACCAGAAATAGATAATTATACGTATAATATATAAATAAACATATAAAATAGAGTAAAAGTAACTGACAGAGGTATGACCTATTACCGATAGGTGATTATAATAAGATAATATATAATATGATATATATAATAATATTAAATTTAGTAATACTGCAACTAACATAGAATAAATTACATAATAATTATGTAGGAATATAATATTAGATAACATTATATATATAAATATAGAATAATATAAAAAATAACATAAATAATAATATGAAAAAACATACACTAGAAAAATTCCTTTCTATCTCTCAAATAATCGGTCTTGACAATATCCTTATTTCACGTTCTTGAGAAAACTATGAAATAATAGTAAAAAATATATATATAAATATTAAATATAAGTAAATAATATATATAAATATATATAAATATAATAATATATAAATATAATATATATCGTATATAATAAATATATATATATAAATAAATAATATATGAAATATATATATAATATAAATAAAAAAAATAGGCCTATAAATATGTCGGTTTGAGTGCAGTGCGTGCTTGGTGCGGTGGGCGTGGAGCTGTTTCGCTATGGTTATAGCCACAACACAATTCCCGTGTAGAGAGAATTGGTTGAGTTTAGGGTTGGGCGGTGCGGTGCGGTGGCGGTGCGGTGCGGTGCGGTGCGCAAAAGTACGGTTCCTACCTCACCCTAGGTTTAAGTATATACTTTGATTTGGGATCAAACAACCTTTTTATTATAATTAAGTCACACGGTATTGTTATTTGTTTTAATCAGAATAAGAATAAAGAATAGGAATCGTGAGAAAGGAATCCTAGACATCGTATACGATAGATGTATTTATGGAAGGAGCAAAAAAATAGACTCAATTATTGATGACTACCAAGATACGAATTCCCTTGTGACAAGATTAGAATTGGTAGGAAAATCTTGCACAAAGACTAAGAGATAAAAAAAATAAGATGTTTCTAAATCTTGAAAAAAAAAGAATCAAAAAAATAAAAATCCATGGAAAAAACGAATAAATTTACTTTTTTCTCGCGCCATATTCAGACTAAGTAGACTCCTCTCTCTCTCGTCTAATCAATCTCTCTCTCTCTCTCATCTCTCTTCAAATCTCTCAAATCACGGTCAATCTACCGGTTTCGTGGAACTCTCATCTGATCTATTCTCTCATCTCCTCTCTCTCTCTCATCACTATACTCACGTGTCGGAGGTGGAAAAGATTCTCGTATCCCCTGTCACTCTCCAGTTAGCCTTCATTTCAAGTTCATTTTAAATCGTTAGCAAGGAATAAACATGTAACGAACAGAGCTAAGAAACTTTCACTGAGCGAAAAGTGATCTGAACCTTCTTCGTTCTCCTACTTGCAAAAATTCTAATCCGTTCTGATGATATTCGATTGCTAATACCTCAACTGAAAAGGCTAATAAATTTGCTCTCTTTGCATGAGTCTGACAATCCTCCTCCTACTCCTTCTCCTCTTAGTTGTCCCATGAACTTACCTGCTATTGCATTTAATAGGGTGCAAGAGCCTCTCGTGACAGTATTCCGAAAAATCCATGTGGGTTCCCGAATGTTGGAGCTTCAGGACCGGTCATCAATGTATCCTGTATCAACAGTGCCCGGACTCGAGAGTTGTGCTTCTGAGAGGATTTCATCAGAGCGTACCTTGTCGCGGATGACAAAGGTGGTGGAGTCTTCAATGGGATTATCCGGGGAAACATCTGCTGAAAAACGAAGGGTTTGGTTCTACCTAGAAAGGATTGAGAGTTGCATGTTCCCGTTTGTTCCATTTATTTATCATATTTGTTTAATTAATTATTTATTTTTATCTATCTTTTCTTATAGGGTTATTATTTTAGAATAATTTTCTCAATTTTAATATATTTGTAAATTATAACAACGAATAAAATTTTAAAATCTTTAAAATATAAAGTTTTCCTTTTGAAGTTTTGAGTGTCAAATAAGTGTATTTTAGCGATACTGATTTTTTGCGACACTCTCTCTTATGATTCATTATTGAAGTAACTAATGATGTTATATGTTCATATATTCACTCATAGTCAGCGAATATGTAAGGTTTCCATGGATACCAAGTTTGACTTCTTCAGTCACTTAATATAATTTCAGTGGACTTTTTTTTTTTAATCCAAAGAGGGAATATAGAAAACGGTAATGATAGTTTACGATAGTTAATAGTTATGATAGTTTAGACAGAAAACTTACGAGATAAAGAACAAATTAAGTAAACTTTGATGTTAAACTATTTTTTTAACATAACTAATATTTTAAATGTATTATTTTTCATAATATATTCTTAACATTCAGAGGTAAAACTTTGCATTCGGGATGCTATTTTGTCAACCGTTCTGCAAGTCGTGCTTTCGCGTTCTGTGTCATTGATATTTTAAGCCAAAAAGGATATTTTAAATTCTGATTAATATTAATAGTAATTGTGATTTTATAATGAAATTTGTTGTGAATTGAAATTTAAATTAATGTTTTACGAATGGAATCACGTTAAATGTCAAGCTGTAGATAGATGGAATAGATGCAAATGTAGCGTCTTCATACTTGAGGTTTGCCATATAAGTCCAGATATAGACTAATGAGAAAGATAAACACACATTAAGTCATTAATTTACAAAAAGAAACATTCTGGAAGGACATTATTACATTAATGAATTTTTCTCTTTGTTTTGTTTTGATTTATATAATAAATAATTATCTGCTTTGTTTCGAATTTATTTTTGTGTGAGGAAATTTTTTCCACATAAACTAGAATTGCTGAATTTTATCAGTAATAAAATTGCTCAATTTTATCACTGAAAAGATATACACTGATGTTCAGCCTAACTAGTAATAGCTGCAGACTGATGAAATAGTTATCTATCTAATCCAAATGAGAATAGTCTTAAATGTATAAAAAAAAATTTGTTTATCTGGAAAAAAAATCGGCTTTTACGGCTTTAGGAAATAATTTATATTTAAACAAAAAAAAAACAAAAAAAAAAAAGTTCGTCAGGATTTTAATAAACTGCAAAAAAAGTTCCAAAAATGAGAAATTGAAAACCCGGACTATTTTTTCTTTTTTTTAAAGTATATATAATATTTAAATCTGTTCTAAAATCTGATGTCAACTTAAATCCAATAGACTGTCAATTATAATGATAAATATTGAAAAGATAACTTGCTCACTATAGTCTTAATAAAGTAAAAATAGTATAAGGTGAAATGCGTTTTTACTGCACAGGGAAAATTGTCTAAAACAAAACACACAGGTCCAACTTGAAGAGGAAGCTCATTGATTTCGAATAGAATAGTTTAATGATTAAGACTTGTGTGAATGCACATGACTCAGTTTTTAGTATCTTTCAGAACAATCAACAAACTTTCAATATTCCTTCATTATTAGCTTTTTTTTGGCTACCATACCATTGAATTCCGATAAAATGCACATGTCGCAGACTTGAAAATAAACTGCCTGCAAAATGTAAACTCTTCATCCCATTTAGAATAATTATAAACTTGAATGTCTAAGAGAAATTTTAATATATTAAATTATTTTAACTCTATAAAAACAGATTTTATGCTGTAAGCAAAAAAAAGAAACTATGATGAGTTGAGGCGGTAGGAAACTAAAATCTAAATACCAGTGACTATATATTAGAGTGCTAATAAAATTGCTAATGGAATGAGAAACATATGATTTAGTTTACTTTGACAAAGCTATCTACATTCTACAAAATAGAAGGCATTTCTTTTGCACTGTAGAGTCAGAAAATTATAATTATTTGAATTTCTTAAGAGCGTTCCTAGCTCAGAGGTAGAGCACTCGCCTAGCAAGCGAGAGGGCTCAAATTTGAGACTGGATGGAGCAAGAGAATGTGAACTATTATCTATTAAGTCTAGCTTCGTCCCACTCAGACTTTAAAAAGTACATTGATAGCGTGCTTTGTTATTAATGGGAAAACTTTCCGGCATTCGCGGTAGGCCTGGCCAGTGGCCAGCCATCGGATTAGCAGTAGGCAGGGCCGTGTCACCCTAGGACCTTTCTCGATAGGTCCGCCTGCAAGGACACAAGTACTTACTTGGGGTAGACAGTTGTATTTTTTAAGAAATAAGATTCAGTTTGAAAGGTTTGATATATCCTTATATCCTTTATTCTATATATTATATCCTTTATGTAGTCGTATAATATATGGCGCCTAAGTCCTGTAGTGTGCAAGGCCTTATTCACTTCTATAGTTCTAAGTTGAATACGTGTGTAAGAAAAAATGCATCGCTATTTAATGAATTAAATCAATAAGAAAAAGCTATATAGTACTGAATAATTATTTATTAATTATTATTTATATATACTGTATACTATAATAATAAAATAGTAATATATAATAGTATATTTAATATAGCTATCCATTAGACATGAATATATTACCTATAAGTATTATATATACATATATTATATATATATGAGAATAATCTGGACAATTTTTCTCAACTTAAGGAACTCTATCTCATAATTATTGTTCTCATCAACCAAGAGGATTAGTTAAAAAAACGTATTTATAAAAATCCATAACTTTCTATAAAGACAAAAAAGTTGTTTCCACTTAAGTGACAAGTGTTCATAGACACTCTCCGAAGAGTTTCGATCCATTCAGTATATTTCATCATTCGAACCACATCAGTCGATAACCACATCACAAGATCTTTGACTAGTAACAGAAACACGAAGGATCTCTACATAATTGAGAATTGAAATAGCAAAAGTCTTAGATTCATAGCTTATATATATAATTGGCTTCCCAATGATCTGTCACGTCTGAGGATTGGTTAATCACGATGGCTTTGACGAAATAAGTCCCTGGTAAAGCAAAAATGGCACCTAATACACAGGTGTGACTCGTTCGGGATATCCTCTAACAGGTTTAAGGATCATAGAGACCTCCCTCACCCGCTTACAATTCCTTGCTCAGCACTAAATCTCCCGAACATCAACACCATGCGCTTTATTTCTCCCTTTGAGACCATTTCGTCAAGGGATCTTTATGTACAAGACCCAGGTGAACAAGACCCAATTGTACTAGATTTAAAAACTAATTTAGACTCATCGCAGAGCCCCTGAACCTATCTATTCCTATTATCATTTCACCTATTCCTAATTGATGATTTAATACTGGATTCACGTGATAAACATACATTCGATTTCACTGTGATTGACAACTTTTATGTTATTGGGGGAATCACTATTAATGGCTCAGCAAATATATTGTAAACATTGTCAGAGCAACATTTTCGTAACCAAACTTTTGGGATTTAAAAATATTCTTAAATTACTAATTTTCTTTACAAGGACCTCTTTCGTGCACGAATGAAAAGCAATACTCAACTATAAAACAATAATTAATTATTACTAATACATCATGCAGTAAGTATATGTCTGTACACAGATAATGAAATGTCTAGGACACACTATAAAATTTTATATACCATTATAATATTTATGTACGTCATATTATAGTATAATATATTATATACTATATTATATATATATTATATATTAACATAGTAAATATAATATATTTTGAAGCTATATTATATTAGGAAGGTCGTATAATAGCTTATAAATGTAGAGATCGGTAGCATATAATTATATAATAATATTACTGTTATTTATCAACATACTATAATTATTTAAACACGTTGGTTTGAATTAAGCTATTACTATTGCATAGATTATGCAGTACATACAATAACTACATCTCAAGATTATAGAAAATATGAATTAAGCTTTACTAAATATTATGTTCTATAAGATTTTTTTCATTTTATGTTTAAAACTTTATTAAACACTATTTATTCAATTTAATTATTATTTCATCTTTAGTTATATATATAAGTATTATTTTAATATATGTATATACTCTATAATGTAAAATTTAAAATTTGTTTGAAGATAAATATAATTTTTTTATCTATTATTATAGAAATATGTATTAGAGAATTGATTTTAAAATAAATTAAATTATAATATTATCATTAAATGCGGTAAGAAATTAGTATATATATATATATATAATTATATATAATTTAGTGAGTACTGTGTTCCCAGGTTACATGAGAGGGCACTAGGCAGGTGAATATTTGTTTCACACATATGCTAAAAATATATCTCACAGAAGAGTTGAGATAATAAAATATAAGTGGGTTTCGGGCGGTTGATTCTCTCTCTCACATCCTCATTTAGATGGTAGGATACACTCTTTGACGAGTGTGTCTAGCTGCAGTGTCGTATAACACTAGCTTTGGTCCCTCTCGTCAGTCGCTCTCTCTCCATATCCGCACCTCATGTTAGATTTCTAAAAAAGTAAGGCTGTAAATTTTAAGAAGCTAAGATATCTAAAGAGAGAAAGAGAATGGAATAATGATCGATGCATCTATTTCTACCTGATATCACAAAGGGAATTATTATTAATTGATTCTTGAAAAACAATTAAAAGAAAGGATATACAACTCCCATATAAGTAATAATTTTTGATGGATTAAAAGTTTTTTTTTTTCGGGGGGGCAATGACGATTATAAATCTGAATTGTTCTCTAGTACAAACACTCTCCTTTAGAATGATTATTTTTAGTGTTTTATTTTTGAATGCCGAGTATCAGGTCGCATGAAGATTTTCACCAATATTGTACTTCGAAATTATTATTGAGATTTTTAGAAAACTACAATTAATTTAGCAGTATAACCCTCCATGTACTTTTTCTTGTCAAAGCTCCTCAATTCAGTGGGGAAAATAATTTTCCCTGAAGGTATTATTTACCGGTGATTGTGCTCCTTCTCTCTAATGCTCATTAATATAAAATTAAGGTAGACGGAGAACGTTTAATTACCTCCAATCAAAAAATATTTTACCCGTATATTTCGTTTCTGTTATAAACAAAATTTCAATTACGTACAATGTGAGTATATATATATTTCAAATATTTTTTTTATTCTTATAAATTTTAAAAGTATACGAGCATAGAGCAGTAAATTATTTTCAAGAATAAAAACACTCAAGATCTTTACCTTTCCTGCAATAGGTAAAAGTTATTTTCTAAGGGTAAAACTCACAGTAGAGTATGAGTTTATCTATGAGATCACCAGCTATATAGTATGGCTATCATAATTATAGATATTTGGGACTCAAGTCTACTATCTATATACCCTATCTATATATAGTTAATCTGATACTCCCTCACATAATCTCATTAGAATTCTTATACCATTATTATAATAATAAGGACTAAACCAACTAAAGTATAGGAATAATTTAAATCTAGACCAATAATACTGTTAATATACTATATAGTAAAATTTTGATTTTGTATTCTGGTATATATCTAGCAATCATTCCGAGACTTTCCTCTATACGTTACTAATCTTTGTGGATACCGATCCACAAACCTCTCTATAAATTCGAATTCATTCTACGAAAACGCTCTGGTGATATATATCTATTGAGGTATTCTCCCATTATTCTCGATATATTATTTTGTTGATGACTGATAAGGTTTATTGTATGTATTTATATTAATTTATAATTATTGGTCTATTTATAAGAGTCCCATTAAGTTTAGATGTTACTGGATAATTTCGGTAATAATAAGTGTTAGCTCATGATTCCAGAATTCATAACATAGTATATATAAATTAATCTAAAGTTAAATGAGGATAATCGAGTATAAGTCCGGAAAGAGAATTAATAGAATAATACTAGTATCGGGATCTTAATAAATAATATATAGTGTACGATAAGGTGTATTAATTTATTTATATATATATACATATATATATAGTAGTTATGATATTATGCGTATAATGTTTATTATATATTAGTTAACCGTAAAAAATATGGTAAATATATAATACAAAAAAGCTCTTATTAGATAAATTGACCTTTGTATACCTTAAGAGGAATTGACTCTTAGCTTTTAACTTAGGAAATGTTATCGTTTATCTCCATACTTACAAGAGGATGGAGATAATTCTGTTTTTTAACTCTATATTTCTATTAGCAAGCACACCTCTTTTCACACTATACTACTAGTTAGATATTATATGATATATATTAAATTTAATATATATATAATATAATAATATATAATAATATATATATAGTATATATATATATATATATATTATATATATAATAATATATAGATATATAATATATAATATATAATTATTATATGTAATATATATAATATATATATTTCTTCAATCTTCGCTTTTTCATTCCCTAAAGAATTGGGAATGTATAGGTGTACTGGAGTAGCATTGCATACTCGGAAAGAAAAAGCAGTATTAGAAGAATATGACTAATATATTAAGTCAAAAAGATTTAAAGCCCAGTCCATTACCAGCCCCCTCAATGTACCATTTAATTATTAGTGAATAGAAACTCATTCGCAGTCAGAAAATTTTCCACCCTATTGAAGCTTCTATGAGGAACCATCGAGTGGACCACTCACCATGACGGTCCCGGTTAGATCGTCAAATGTAAGGGTTCATCGTTTCCTTGTCCCAGAGTGGCGCCACAAACCAATACCCCCTTCACAAAACCCGCCATTCCCTCACTCTCGTTATACACCTTTCTTCTCGCCTCCTACCCAAAACTCACATTCCTTCTCCCCTCTCAAACATTCGAAGTTACTGAAGCTCAAGGGACCCACTTTTTCTTTCGGTCTCCCAACTTTTGGATCGGTTCCCTATTAGCACACTCGGACCTCACTAACCATTCTTTCCAACCCGGGCGAGTTAACCAACGACTGAGTACATTTCGAGTCCTACTTGCCACTGGGATGACCCAAAACCTTCATCTCCCTCAACATACTGTGGTAAATTCATTTATTCCTCTCACTACCCCTTTCTTTCACACTACACAACACACGCTCATGTACGTTCGGATTCCTCATAGTTTTATCAATTCTCTTTCTCACACCTAGCACACTCATAAGATTGCCTCCATTTCATGAACACAGATGAACTTTAGTACCTATACTTCTCTATTTCCAGCACCCATAGTCCAAACTACCTATACAAATAACCACAGGTAACAACATTACCCTATGTAAGACTCACTAAGACTTAGTGCCCTTGACATTCACCAACACACGATTTAATTGACACCAGCCACCTTATTCCTGCCATTCACAAACTTTCCTGCTTACATTCTGCATCATCGTTCCCTTCTCATCCCATTTATATCCTTAAAATATTTAAATCTCAGACACTTGTTCCAGCGGGCCTGACTCACCATCTAACATAAGGACAGTCCTCACTCTTATCTACGCTTAACGAATTACATCTTATCCACCGTTTACTTTCAAGACCCCTCAAGTAGAATACAGTTAAAGGAACCATTTTGCTACGGAAAATGACGTTTGACTCCACCTTACCTGGAAGATGACCTTGACCTTTTTTTTTGGCCTTGAACCTTTTGACCTTGACCTTTTTTGAGCGCCACGTTGTTTCCTGAGGCTATTTTTGCAGGCCCATTTGATCTTTTTGCCTTGACCTTTTTCCGACCACCCCTTTGATCTTCCATGTGGGTCATTTTTGGCTCACGGTATTTTTTGGCAACCCCTAATTTTCTTGGCAACCCGGGCCAATTTATTTCCCTTGGAGCAACCCCTGATTTTTAGCAACCCTTCGAAGAAGCGTTGCGCCAAACGGTTTGCGTAAGCAACCTTTGTACGTATTGCCCCCCCTATTTTTACGCCCCCCTAACTTTTTCGACCATGGGTCAGATATTTGGACCACAACGTTAATTCTCTTTGATCTGTTCTTATAGTGGCGCTTAGCCTCCTTTTTTGATGTCTTAACCTGTTGTCTCGAAAGCCCACCCCGCACCCGCAGGTGCGAACCGCAAGCCCGCCAGCCCGCCCGCCGCGTTTTCCCGCCCGCCATCCCTCCCGTCAACCCGCCCGCCAGCCCGCGGACCAGCCACAGGAATGGGCTGCAGCACACACCACACAACACACAACTCCCCACAGACCCACCTACACACACACAGCCACACACACACACACACACTCTCTCCTCTCTCCTTAATCTCACGTGTCCCGGCTAACTCTAAACGACTTCTCTTCACCTCCTCACCTGTGCTTTAAAACTTCCCTATACCACCTTCAAGCTCCTCACCGCTATTATATATTATAATTCAGAGTTCCCCTATCGCGTTCATTAAATCAAAGTAAGAACGCGGATCCTCTTCATGAACTACGAGGTAAATATGCGGACTTTTACTTCCATCGGCGTACAGACTTAGTGAACTCGACTAATAAATTTAATTTCCATGGTTCTAATAAAAAGCAAGCTCCGGCGCCGACTTCCCAATAATACATCTACCCAGTTATTAAATAATTGAATACTAGTAATCACTCTCAATTATACTCACTAATAATACCTTTAATGATAATAATAATCTCACACTGTCTCTAATATTACTTACTACATAATAAATATCCTCACCCCAGAATATATATATAAGATATATTTAAATAAAATAGTTATATATGATATAATAACTAATGATTATACTCTATCACTAAGTGGTGAAGGCTCATCACCTATAATATAAATCCACACCGATTAATGATATATATGATAAGGTAGATAATAGAATAGAATCAGGAGTATAGATTACATGGATAACGAGATTAGGACTGAATATACTAAGGCAGACTATAGAGACTTATAATATATATATATGAGAGAGAGAAGCAGAGAGGGAGAGAGAAGAGAGGGGAGAACCAAGAGAGAGGAGGGAAGGAGCCGAGACCGACGAAGTGACTCCGGAAGAGACGAGACGGACCGACGAGGAAAGGCCCAACGACCGATGGAACCCGAACGGAGACTGTAGAGAGAGAGAGGAGAGAGAGAGAGAGTGAGCCGCCTGACCGACAAGCGAGCGAGAGACGAGCTTTCGTTTGCGGGAAAGCATTTCGAAGCATTGACACTTTAGACGTGTTTGAGACACTGAGAAATTTTTAATTGTGAATTCAACTATTAATTAATTTGAGGAAATTATTTAATTTATTTTTATGATTGGGAGGTTACTTTGGATATGTAATTGTACGTATTTTAATTTAGACCTAGTGTGAATAGTGGTTTTTATGAAATGGTACTCTACTTATTGAGAATCGGCCACGGTGGGAAACGAAATCATTTGAATTCGACACCGTCGAAAAAGCACGTGGAAGACCATGTTATATCATTGTTTATTCATTTTTATTGAATTATTTGACCCAGTATTTACTTATTTTTATTATTTTTAATTATTTTTAAATTATTTGCGTAACGTAATCTCATTTTCATTTATTTTTCATTTTTCATTTTGTATTTGGTTTCGTTCAGCGAACTAACACGTGGCTTTTTTCACGATCCAAACATGCACATCTACAAAGCGCAGCGAGCGAACGAGGAGAGAAAGAGAGAGGAGAGAAGAGGAAGAGAGAACGAGAGAGAGAAGAGAGGAGAGAGAGAGAGAGAGAGATGAGATGAGAGAGAGAGACCTGGAGAGAGAGAGGTAGTATCCAGTATATAATTAACCTGGTGTGTTTTGCAACCCTCGATATTTCGAATTGACTGCGGATATTACGCCTACACTAGCCTAAAACCTGCACCTAAACCTGACTGCTTACTGACCCATAAACCCTAACGCTAACCGAGACCTAACCATAACGGCGGGTAGCGGACTCACCGATACACCAAATAGGACTACGAACCTATCTACTCCTGCACCTAGTGGGCCATGACCACACCCCGACCTTGAGCTCATCCAGGGAGTAACTGATGCCTAGTCTTTGGGAGATGGAGGTATCTGTGCCTAGACATGAGGCATGTAGGAAGCACTGAACCTGATGGATCTAGTCCCAATTGAGATTGATACCCTCCCGTGCACCCCACAGCACACACCCCACACACACCGACCACACACAAACGACACCGACACCACACCACTGACCCTTACCTACTATACAACTCCTACAAGGAACTTATACTGGGTGAATATAACCACACAGCACACACCACCCACACGCACACACACACATCCACAACTAGGACACTTATACACACATTCACGGATATGACACTTGGACAAATTTACCCATAGCCCACAACTTCATTTACACTTAGTGACGCAAAGCGGTCACCAAACACACACAAATTACACACACCCCACTTACACTTATACAGCCACATTCACTATGACACTGGTACACTCACCATAGGACAGGGCTTCACCTCTACATGTATACACTTATACACATGTATAAACACACGACCAACCCTTGTGGTTCTTCCGATGGTCATTATTAGCCATTCCAAGTTTAAGCCACTTAAAGCATTTTTATTTCAAAAACATATACTTTACAGACTTAGGAAGCAGTTAAATCAGTTAACTAAGCAACCCTAGGGGATTAGTAGTGGTTTGTGTTAATAATACTGTTTCCTCCACTGCTTTAGACTCATGTTTTTACTGTTTGATAGACTTATATGTTTTACTGCTTTAACGTCAGCAATATTTATTACTTTACCCCATACCTTTGAAAGCAGTCGAGGAGGATAAATCAGTAGATATCGAATTAGAGTGTGACTCTAACGACATAAGGAGGGATTAGGTGATAGCGTATTTGTTGTTTACTGTTTTACTGACTTAGTAAACTCGAATGTTTTTTAAGCTGCAGGTGGATTAACTCATGGTTTTTACTGCTTTAACTCATATGTTTTACTGCTTTAACTGCCATAATTCATTGAGGACATTTACGAATTGGTATAGGAATCTGAGGAGTAAAATCAGTAAAATCAATTGACGAATGGGGAGAACGGAGGTAATTTGAAGTATGCTTTTGTGGGTTTACTGCTTTAACTGCTTTAACTCATGTTTTACGCTTAACTTTCTGCTTTATTAGACTGCTTTAACTCATGTGTTACTGCTTTAACTTTCTGCTTTTACGTGTATTTAACGATTTCTGCTTTACTGGCTATTAACTCAGTAATATTTTATAACATTATGTTTGTTATTTTTGTATTAATACTTTTTATTTATTTTTATTATTATTGTGTATATTTTAATATTTAGTATTATGTAATATTTGAGAGTAGATTTTTATACTTTAAGAGATTACTCTACAATATTAGTGGGATATTTAGCATTTCATGCCTATTGTGATATTATTATTTAGAGCACACACACACACAGACAAAACACACACACACAAGAACACCCAACACCCCCCCCCCACCCCCCCCGCCCGCGACCCGACTGATACGACATTACGACATCGTAACAAACACGAGTTACACTAGTAGACACTGGTGAATACACAACATTCGAGAACTATTAGAGGACAAGAGAGAGCGTATACAGTAGATGTTAACCCCTAGACAGACTTACAGATAGATAGCAAAACTTGATAACACATCGGTCAACGACACACCATTCACATTGAAGATACGTTGAATAGACACACATTGCAACTAGATGGAACACTTGACGAGATAGTAGGGATCCATAACACTTTACATTTACACTTACACTCGAACACAGATTATACTTACAGCGTACACACAGGAAGTATTACTTACACCTCACACAGATTTAGCATAGGATGAACGAAACGTACGAACACACAGAATTACTTGACACAACAGATTACCGTGTAACACTTGCACAACAGATTTACACAGCAACGACAACGCACACACACACCACACACATACACAGCGATCACTTACAAGATATTTAAGAGTATAAATTATTAAAACATTTATAGTTTTAATATAGACACGTACCATTAGGTATAATTACTACGAGTGATGCAAAGATAATAACGTAAAAATTATGTTCAAAGTTGATACTTAGAGAGAACTTGCAGATATAATTAGGATCAATCAGTATGACTGAGTGGATGAAGAGAAAGAATTGTAGAATTGAGAGAGAGAATTTAAACTGTTTAGATGACGTGTTTAGATGAGAGAGTGTATATAAAGATATGATAGAGTAAATACATAGGAGTGCAAGAGAGGTATTTGGAGAGAAAAGAGATATGAAACTTTTACTAAAGAAGAAGAAACAAGTTGAATGAAAGAAAGTTTTAGGTTGAAAAACATAGTGTATTTACGTACGGACTTAGGAAGGCAATAATCAGTAAATCAGTAAGGAGGGGGCGCAGAAGCCCCTGAGACCCCTCTGACGAGTACCAAGGCATATGCCAGACGTGATTTGTGTTATAGAATTGAAGATTCACTCGCCTGTTAACATTCAGGTCTCTCTAGGCGGGCGATGTATATAATAATAAGTATAAATAACAAAATGTAAGTTCTTTAAAAGTAACCAATAACCATGGTATTTTATTTTAAAGATCAGTCTAAACCTATTTTTTTTTAAAATAACAAATTATTCACTTACATTTATATTATTCACTCGAGGTGTTTTAACTAAAATTTATTATTTATACTTCTTAAGTTTTTGTTAAATATTTCGGGTTGTGGTCGGGAGTGTTTCATTATTATTTATTAGGTAGTTAATTATCTATGTAACATTAGATCATACTCAGCACAGTTATAAACCAGCAACTAACCCCGCACTCCCTCTACAGATACGAAACTTGACCTCTCTGTAAAATGTGGTAGAGTTTGTGAACTACATAAAACTAAACTTTAAGGCATATGATTATATTTAGGATAATCCTTTTTTGTAACCCGAGGCGATTTAAGCCTGATTCCAGGTCAAAAATATATTTTCAAATCTGACCTTTTTCTTCTGTTATTTAAATGCATTTCCAATGCATTGTAATATGCCAAAATAATTTCCTCGTTAGGCCTAAATTTAGGCCTCAAATTTTAGTAGTATAAGCCTTTAGTAGACAGGTAAACTTAATGCCTTAATATCTCACATCAACCTATGAATACCACGTGATCAAAAGGTATTACCCGTCTAATCAGTACAAAGGCAAATCATTGTATATATTATTTTTCATAAATATATTTCCAAACAAGAATGAAACATGACTGAACTCGAAACAAGATTCGCTCTTCTGTAAGCATAAAGGGTTAACAAAAAGGAAAACTGTTTCTCTTATACTTGAAATTCTTGCGGTCGGCTTCGCAATGGGGGGCGGAAATCTTACATGTCACCGGGTATCATCATATATGGACGCGTTCGTATGTGATGGATCGAGCGGAAATTATTTTATCGTCTTTGTGAAAATGCTCAGGAGCGTTGTTCTTCGTAACTTGTATTATATCAAAGGTCTTCGTTAGATTTCATTTAATATTGTGCGTTACGAACCTCTAACACACCTCATTTAATGTAATCATAGCAGTGTTATAGCTGTTAAGCGGAGATGCCACAAGTTATCTGATTTGTAATAAAAGTGCTCTATTCTAATTTTTACTACGTGTATATCATATTTATAATTACATTCATACCAGAATATTAGTCTCCAAATTATTATATTAATCTTCTATGAGAAAATAGATAATAATTAATTCACTAGTTCATGATAAAGCTAACCCACCAGGAGTACTCAGTCTATGAAGACCTTCACCCGCAAATGCGCGAATCCGCGAATGCGCTGCAATCGCACCCCGCCACGTGCGCCCGGCCGCGTGCGCCCGCAGACGCAATATTTCCGCGTTCTCCGCCCGCCGCGTGCACTAATTAATTAATGTGACTAATAAATATTTCCGCGCGAATTATTATTTAGAACACACATACACTCATCACGCATTCATCAATATTCACAACACACACACTATCACAACACACACACCACACACACACACACTCTCACTATACAACTACATTTACGTAATATAAATTTATTAAAACATATATTTATTTTTTAATTTTTATATATTATATATTATATACTTAGTGTATTATTTATATATATAGCCTATATGTATATATTATTAGATAAACACACATACACAAACATACACACGTCGCTCGTTCTTACACACATTGACACAGGATTTCACACGTGTGGAAACCTGAAAATTTAATATGATAGCGGAAACTTTTGAATATAATTTGTTTTTTTTATTTTTTTTATATATTTATTTTGTTTTTCCCATATCTATTGTTACCTTCTCTTCGTTGATATTTCATGCATATATTGTTTAATTATTATTTATAGAACACACATTCTCACACACACTTCAACACACATACACATCAACACACACATCAACAACACACACACACATCACAACACAACGACACTACTCAACTCTACTATTATAACTAACATATAACGTTAATAATTTATTAAAACATATTTTTATATTTTTATTTTTATTATTATATTATACTTAGTGATATTATTTACCTCATTGCCTATATATTTTGTATGTTATGTAGATAGGAAAATATTTCAACACACACTCTACATAAACACACACACACTAACGCACACCATACACACTTACACAGACAGATCATCCATTCCCACTCGATATTTTTGAATGCCCCATCTCTTGATGCCTCCGCTTTTGTTGGCTCATTCAACTATTGATATTATTTAGCCTGTACAGTATTTGTATGTCCTTACAACTTTTAATGTGTCATCAGCTTTTGATCCACTTTCAACTCATATGATGCCTCAGGCTTTTGATATGCTCTCAAAGCTTATTGTAATGCACTCACTTTAATAACTTAGCTTTTGGTTAATCTCATGAGCTTGGTGGTTCTAAATCATTGAGATTGACTCATCGTGTTGATGGCGTCACTCTTTTGAATACTCGAACTCATCGAGTTAATGCATTAGTCTTATTGATAGCAGTGGAAAATCTGTAGGTAGAGGAGTATTACAATTAAATAGTTATTACATGCACACATAACACTATTATCTCTATTCACATTATGCATAAATTAACACTATAGGACCTGTACACTCCACCACACCACCCACACACACACACAATATATATAATTGATAGCGGGTATAATATTGACGGTAGTATATATAACTTATATGTATTTATATAAGTATATATATATATATATAATTTAATATTAATGGGAGTTGTTATACTAATGGAGGATATTAAAGTTCCTTGATTCTCATAATGTTTGTATTATCTGCTCAGTTGTGTTAAATGTTATTATTACGATTATGCTTTTAATGTATTAACTATTTATATACTCTATGTTGCAATATCAATTTCGCGCGGAAAAATATTGTTCCTGCGGGCGCAAGGCGGGCGGCGGGTAACGTCAGATAAATATTGCGCCTTGCAGGCGACAACTCGGCGGTGCGGGGACGCGACTGGGAACGTCACATATGCGGGTGCTCGGGTGGCTTGCCTTTAGCGGGTTTGAGGGCTCATGTCTAGAGCCTCTGGTGGTAGAGCTTAATGAATACTTAATGTGAATTAATTATTATTTCATATTCTAGTTTCCATTTGTAAAATACTTGAAATTTGCCTTAACAGTAATTTATTATATAAAAATAATAGATATATACACTTAGTAAAAAGTAAATAAACATCCTTT
>JABUQX010124114.1:37500-45320 GCA_015478945.1 Trachelipus rathkii | reverse complement strand
ATGATTTCTGGGGTATTGATGGTATAAGAGCTATGAGGCTGAAGGAGTTAGGTATCGTTTTCTGTAGAAAGGCGATCTCTCAGAGCATGATACAGTCTACAAAATATTTACATCTATTGATAATAATAGAGACCAATAAATTTTTCATAGTAGAGCATGGACAGGTGAATTAGGTATATAAATAAAGAGGCCTAGAAGAAAGCATGCCATCTTGATGTAAGAAAGCATGCATTCAGTAATAGGGTTGTTAAATTTTGGAACAATCATTAGAGGAGGTTGTTGAGTGTGACTCAATTGCAACATTTACTAAAGAAGGATAATAGCATTCATAATAGATAGTTATAATATTTGTGAATAAAGCCAAATTGGCGGGCTTTGAATATAGTAGTTATTAATGTTAGACTGCATGTATGACCATAACTAGTTGTTAATGCATGTGGATGGTTTGGGTATCATATAGCCATATCATTAGTTTTGACTAAGCCAAATTAGCAGGATATTATTTTATATATATATTATATATATATATATATATATATATATATATATATATATATATATATATATATATATATATATATATATTCAATAATTGGGGCAATTCGGAGTCCGGCAATTGGTCCACATGGGGTACCTGGTCCAGTGTATTAAAATACTCACATTGATGTAAAATATATCTAAAGACAAAACAACTGTATTTTATGTCTTAGTATTAATTTTTTATAAACCTTAATTTAAGTCCATTAATTTTTTTGATTGTTTTTCTTTTTCTGAGCACTATAAAATTGGGTAAATTTTAGGCTTATTGCTAAGAATCATACAGGTCAAAATAATTGTACTACATTATTGGTACCAAGATATAGTACTTAAAAATAGTTCATAACCTTAATGCAATCGTTGGAGTTATTCAGGCAAGAGATAAATATGTTTTATTATAAAAATTGTAACATGGGGCAATTCAATGTCTTAAAATGGGGTAATTCGGTCCACATTGAAATCTTCATTAAATTAAATTTTTTAATACTCTTTTACAAAAAGATGTCCGAAATATAATGTTTAAAATAATTTTTACACTTTTACAGCAAGATAGGTAGGTAAAGTTTTTCAACTTAGGCCTAATTAACCTATACAAATTTTTTCAGCAAGATGGTTCACACTTACGCAAAAGTAACACAGCAGGATACAAAGGGATACTCTGATGATGATGTTGCCAGACCCTTAAGTTCATGCATTGGTTCTTACGAAACGTAATGGCCTTAAAACGCTCTGAGTTTGCACTGCTTATCAAAGCGCTATGTCTGTTTTTACCAAACAGAAAAAACTCAAAAAAAACGCCTACCAAACGTAAAAAATTTCCATAATTCTGTAAAAAATAAAAAAAAAAAAAATTGGCAAACTTACAGAATTATCACTATTTACAGTTCGTTTTTGAAATAAACAGCTTAAAATCATAAAGCCACTCAAACCAGAGTGAATTTCCTACCCTAAAAATATAGGTGATTAAAAAGGCATTAAGGACATCCTCACGTTGGGTGAGCATTTTTTTATTTATTTATTTTATAAAAAGAAAACAAAACTGGAACATTTTATTAGTTTTCAAACCCAATTTCTTAAAAAATATTGTAATACCATTATGTTTAAAAAGAGACCTAAAACGCTTGAGCTTGCGTTCATTTTTGTCAAACAGCATACTATTTTGTCGTGAAACACCGAAAATCAGAAAAATGCTCACCAAACGTAAAGAATTTCCTTAATTCTGTATAATACAGAATAAAAAGAAGTCAGCAACTATACAGAATTAAGGGTACTCCTACATTAGCTAGCTTTTTTTAAAGATTTTAGTAAAATGACAAAAACGAACGCAAACTAACATTTTTTATTACGCTTTTTGGAACCCAATTTCTTAAAAATAATATTGTAATATCATTATGTTTAAAAATGAAAACTGACTATCATAATTTATTAAATAAAACACTATTTTTTTACTGGCGACTTGTACGTGAGGTTCGAAGCGGACCGATCTGCCCCGCCCCAAAATCGGGCAATCATCCACGCATTATCAAGCCAACATTAATCCCATATTATATATACAAAATACAATTATACTGCTAATTTTTAATTCCTAAAGGATAACATTAACATAAAAAAAAAAAATTTCAAAAAAAAAAAAAGTTTCCATAAACCTTAGCATTTTGAGTACCCCTGATTTTTGAATTGTCTGGTTTAAGATTGTAAGTATATATATATACATATATATATATAAAGAATAGTATATAAATATATCTTAGGTTTCTTTTATTTATATATACTTTTTCCTATACATGGTGAATACATAAATATACATATATATATATATATATATCATTAGTCTTGACTAAGCCAAATTGGTGGATTTGTAGTTACAGTAATTTGACAAGCCCTAGGGTGCTATATTTTGCTTGAACTTCAGCAAGTGAGGGTGTGTTTATTTTTGCTCCCATTTTACTACTATAATCTGTGTATTTGCAAGTGAATTTAGTTAACAAATTAGTGCTGTGTATCTAACTGTGTATTTTAGAAATTTGTGTACTTATTATTGTGATTACTTGTTATTAATTTAATTTAGTTGAGTATTGGACTCAGTCAGTGTTTCATAGGTTAACAATAGGCTAGAGTAGTAAGAGATTTCCTGTATACTGTGTGTTTGCAGGTTTATTTGAATTATTAAATAGTTTTTCTGTATTTAACTACAGTCTTTAACAATTGTTATATTAATTTTGTGATAATTTAAATTAAATTAAGTTTACCAGAGCCATAGCCTAAGTTAGGCCTATGTGAGAGTAAAGAAAGACTTAGATAACCCTAAGCTAGAGTAGTTAAGAGATTTCCTGTATACTGTGTGTTTGCAGGTATATTTTGAATTATTTATTAAATAGTTTTTCTGTATTTAACTACAGTCTTTAACAATTGTTATATTAATTTTTTTTTTGATAATTTAAATTAAATTAAGTTTACCTGAGCCATAGCCTAAGTTAGGCCTACCTTATAATTTTTATATATCCCTGGCCTAGGCTAAGCTAGATATAAGCTTGTTAAAATTTTTAACTTGTTCTAAAGATATTAGTTTATTTCTTTTTAGGCTTTGGTGATAGTTAAACTGTAGTTGGTAAAATAATAGGTACAGGTTAGTAAGTTTGACCAGTGAGTGACCAGTGAGTGAGGGTGTATTAATTTTTGAATTTGTGTATTTGAAAGTGAATTTAGTAAACAAATTAGTGTTGTGTATCTAATTACACTACTGTTGTGTATTTAATTACAGTCATTAACAATTGTTATATTAATTTTTTGATAATTTAAATTTGATAGCCTAACCCTAGGCTAACATAGGTAAGAGATTTACTGTTTTCTGTGTCTGGGTTTATTTGGATTCTTAAATAGACTTTCTGTATTTAAATACAGTCTTTATTAATTGTTACTTTAATTTAGTGATAATTTGAATTAAATTAGGTTTTCCAGTCACAGACTACAGTTAAGCCTACCTTATAACTTTTATATATCTCTGGCCTAGGCTAAGCTAAATTTAGGCTTGTTTCAATTTTTAATCTATTTTAAAGAGATTAGTTTATTTCTTTTTAGGCTTTAGTGATATTTAAACTGTAGTTGGTAAAATAATAGGTAGCTACAGGTTAGTAAGCTAATAATAATTTAAAGTATGTATGCTCTGTGTGATAACTGTGGGACTGTGAGAGGTGAATATGTGGATAGCTGCCCTGTTTGTGTTTTGAATGCAGAGAATGTGTTGTTAAGGAAGGAGATTGCAAGACTGAGTGAAAATATGAATGAATTGAAAGAAGTTGTATTTGTGTTGAGAAAGGAGGGAAGTGTTAGGAAAAAGGTTAGTAGGGATGTCGAGGTGAGGAGGGAGCGGGACCTAGGGGTAGACAGGAATAGTTATTCACCTAGGCAGAATACGAGAGGAAAAGGATAAATATGATTATTATAAGTTTGGAGGATACTAAAGAAGGGATGAGATAGAAATATGAATTAAATGATGAGTCCTTAGAAGTTTGTTTGTATCAGACCTGCAGTAACAGGGTTCACCTTGTCTTCCAGGGACAGAGGACCAGATGCCAATGGCAATGTTTGTGCTCTTCTGAAGGGAAGACTGAAACATTGGTAATTGAGCACTTATGACACGATAAATTTGGGTGATAGATCTTTTCAAAAACAATAAAAAGAACACCTTGAGAGGGCAAGCTATCCGAGGTGCCAGAGTGAGTGATATCGGATAGGATAGATAGAGAGATTGATTCTACAAATGTTGATTCAGATGTGATTGTACATGTGGGTGTCAAATGATATAGAGATGTGAAGGTCAAAGAAATATTAGCAGATTATAGAGACTGATCCTAGAAGATGAGTTAAAGGAAGAAGTGCATGATTTCTGGGGATTTTACCTTGTATAAAGTAGGTCAGAATGGGAGGAAATAGAGTAAATGAAAAGGAAGGGGAATTATGTTTATGAAACATAGGTTTTTGATTTAGGAAAGAATTTGACAGCATCTTTTGCAGCAGATGGAGTTCACTTGAGTCATAAAGGTGTTGAGCTTCAATTTGGAGACTTGTTTAGCAAAAACTAGGTAAAGTTGGGGGTGGTGGGATAAATCTAGATACAAATAATAGCAATGGTAACTATAATAGTGTGGAGATAAATAAAGCTAGTGTTGTTACAGGTTCAAATAATGATGATGATAATAAAAATAACAGCATTTCGACTATCAAATGCTTTTACACAAATGCTCATAGCCTTAGAAATAAAAAAGATGAGTTGATTAGTTATACCATAAATGAGAATCTAGACATTATTTGCATAACTGAGGCATGGGTTAATGAAGAATTATATGGAGACTCTTTCAGAACATGAAGAATTTTGATATCAATTTTTTATTTACACCACAAATGTAGAGTGAGTTAGGTGGGTGGTGGTGTGGCGCTTATGTTAAAAAGCAATATTCAATCTGTATTAATGATGACTTTAAAATGAATCATGATATTGAATCAGTGTGGGTATTCTTATATACAATAAATCATTTAGAATAGGGGAATTTTATAGACCTCCTAGCCAGAGTCAAGAATTAGAATTGTGAAAGAAATTGAGACAGCATGCCACAGTAAAGAAAAAAGTATAGTCATAAGATTTTAATTTTCCTGGTATTCATTGGGATTCCTTGTCTAATATGGACCATAAAGAGTTCTGCATCTCACAATTATATACACTAGATAACTTTGGACCTTATTTGTTCAAAGAACCCACAAGATGTACGTAACATGCACCACTAGACTTTGTTATTAACTAACTAAAAGATAGTGGATGTGGAAGTGAGCTGAGAATTGTAATTTATAATTGCAATATAATTAGATTTAACATGAATGTAATATCTGGGCCCAAAATTGCAAGTTAATATGGAAAAGTTTTTAGTTTCCGAAATGGCGATTTTACCAAATTTCGAGACATGCTTAGTACAACTAACTGGGATAAAAGAGTTTAAAGACCAAAATTGTTTCATCATGTGGGAACATTTAAGCAAATTTTAACTGAATATCCAGCTGTATGTTTTAAAGATAAACCCATTAGAGTGGCAAAGAGAAAACCTGTTTGGTGGAATATAGAGATAAGAGAGAAAATTAATGAAAAGCAATAGATGTTTTAAAATATCTGTAAGGTAAATAAAGATGATTTAGAAAATTGTGAGGAAAATAGAAATGAACTGTCCAACTTCACAAGAGGTGAGAAATTAATTTAGCAAGGAATAGTAATAAAAGAACCTGAAGAAGTTTTTTAGCTTTTATAAATTTAAAAGTAAGAAT
Source organism: Trachelipus rathkii (assembly GCA_015478945.1). Lineage (NCBI taxonomy): Eukaryota > Metazoa > Arthropoda > Malacostraca > Isopoda > Trachelipodidae > Trachelipus > Trachelipus rathkii. The sequence continues at coordinate 39,473 of JABUQX010124114.1, read as the reverse complement.
AGGACAATTGGTCCAATTAAAATTGATGAAAATTTAGTGAGTTCAGATAAAGAGTTGGTCAACATTTTCAATGCTTATTTTGCATCAGTGTTTACTGATGAAAGATTAGATAATAGTTTGGAGACTAATAGTTCTTGTATGTATGTAACAAATAGACTTACAGAATTTGAATTTGATGTAAAAGATATAAAACATTTATTAGATCATATTGACCCAAGTAAAGCTGCAGGCCCTGATGGTATATATGGTAGAATTCTGAAAGAGGGTAGTACCAGCACAAAGGCACTGTATTTGGATTTTTAAGCCGATCAGAGCATTTGGTGAGGAAAATTGATGACTGGAAATGGCATATGTTAGTCACTTATAAGAAAGGTATAAGGAAGATTTGGGAAATTATAGGCCAGTTAGCTTAACATCCCTGGTTGTAGGAAAAGTTACTGAAAGGTCATATAGAGAAATATTGAAGATAACAAGGTATTGGCACCCAGCACGTTTGCAAAGGGTAGATCATGTCTGATTAAACTTTAGAATGAGTGGAATATTACTATCGACTGTATCGACCGGTGAGATCCAGCTGGATATTGTACATTAGATCTGAAAGCTTTTTATGAATCTCCACATAAGGTTGATGAAAAAGTTATTGCAATGTGGTATAGGTGGAGTGGTACATGATTGGATGGTTATAAATAGAAAACAGTGTGTACAAATAAATGGAATAATCATCATGGGAAATAGTGAGGAGTGGTGTCGGGTTCAGTGCTTGGGCCACTATTGTTCCTCATATATATAAAATGATTTAGACCAGGACTCTAAAATGCAAGGTTTAAAGTTTGTAGATATACAAGGCCAACTGAAGGTAGAATAGTAAATGATGCATAAATATCCAAAATGATCTTGATAAACTTCTTGCGTGGGCAGATAAGTGGCAATAATAGTAAAAAGTGTAATGTTCTTCACCTAGGTTACTCAAATAAAAGTTTACTACGATATGAATGGGGGATTGGCTTGAGTCTGTGGACCAAGAAAAAGATTAGGTGTGATAGTAATTTGAAATTAGCTAATCAGTGTTTGGAAGCTAGAAATAAAGCTAATAAGATGCTAGCATAATAAATCGCAATGTTGTCTAAGAGCAAGGAAGTAATAAGTAAACTGTATAATAGCTATGGTAGCTAGTAATAGAGTATTGTGCACAAGTTTGGGGCCCCTATTTAAAGAAAGACTTAGATATGCTGAGAGAGTGCAACGTAGAGCAACAAGACAGATTTGGGTTTGATGTAAGAGTTATATGAAATGAAGAGTTAGAATGTTTTCTAAGAAAAGCTATTTCAGAGGTATAATGGTTACAAACACAAACATTTACACCACTATTAATATAGAGATCAATAATAAATTTTTTTCATAGTAGAATATGTGATGGGCACCAGGGGCACAATAGGGGGCTTGAATAAAAAGCCATCCTGATATAAGAAAGCATGTATTCAGTAATAGGGTTGTTAAATTTGAATAGTCTACAGAGGAGGTTGTTGAGTGTGAATTGATTGCAACATTTAAGAAAGGTTAGATTTGTTTATGGATGGGTTGGGAATCATATAATATATTGATGAAGCCAAATTGGCAGTTGTGATATAGCTATAGTTAGATGGCATGTGTGACCATAACTTAGTTATTAATGCATGTGGATGGTTTGGGTATCATATTTATATATCATTAGTTTTGACTAAACCAAATTGGTGGATTTGTAGTTACAACAAATTGACAAGCCCTAGGGTGCTTTGTGGATTTGCATGAGCATGTTTGGGTAGTGGTTGACTGGGACAGTCTCGAAGGCCATGTGGCTTTTTACTGTCTCTATATTCTTAATGTTTCTTAATGTTTCATTGTGGATTTGCATGAGCATGTTTGGTTAGTGGGTTGACTGGGACAGTCTCTTGACAGGCTCATAAGCGTGGCTTCTTACTGTCTCTATATTCTTA
>JABUQX010124114.1:20000-27500 GCA_015478945.1 Trachelipus rathkii | reverse complement strand
TGAAATTACTGGTCAAATGATCAAGAACGGAGGCGAGAGATTGATTGGATTTGAAAGTTGTGTAATAAAGCGTTTATGGAGGGTACAGTTCCGAGGGATTGGAGGAGAGCAGTAATAGTACCCTTATATAAGGGTAAGGGAGATAAGGGGAACGGTAGGAATTATAGGGGAATTAGTTTATTGAGTGTTGTAGGGAAGATATATGCTGGTATTTTAGTCTAAAGAGTGCCTTCGAATGACTGAAGGACTGATTGGTGAAGAACAAGGTGCGTTTAGGAGTGGTAGAGAATGTCTGGATCAAATCTTTACATTGAAACAAATGACTGAGAAAATGAGGGAGAAGAAGAATACATTGTATTTAGGTTTTATGGATTTGCAACAGGCGTATGATAGGATTAATAGTAATGTTCTATGGCAGGTGTTAGTTATATATGGGGTCGGTGGTAGGCTTCTGAATGGAATCAAAAGTATGTATGACGATAGTGAGGCGTGTGCAAGGATAAATGGTGTCAAGCAAAAGTGATTGGTTTAATATTAATAGCGGAGTGAGGCAGAGATGTGTTTTGTCTCCTTGGTTATTCAATTTGTAGGATAGGCCATGAAAGAAATGAGATGGGTGGCAGGAAATGGTGTTAGAACGATGGAATGGAGGTGAGTGGAGGGTGCCCTACCTATAATTTGAGCATGATATGGTTTTGTGTGGCGAATCTGAGGAGAGTTTCAGAGGTTTGGTAAAGAGATTTGGCAGGGTGTGTAAAAGGAGAGATTTGAAAGTAAACGTAGATAAGAGCAAGGTTATGGTTGTGAGTGAGGACAGTCCTCATTGTGAAGTTATGTTAGATGGTGAGCAGCTGGAACTAAGTGTCTGAGTTTAAATATTTAGGATATATGTTGAAGGAACGGATGATGCAGATTTAGGTAGAAAGTGGCATGAAGGAAGGTGGTTGAAAGAATAACGTTTAGATGTAAAGGGACTATCTTGAGTGCGCTGAGTCTTACATGAGGGTATGTTGTTACCTGTGTTAATGTATAGTAGTGAGACTATGGTCTGGAATAAGAGGTATAGATCTAAAGTTCAATGTGTTCAGATAGACAATCTTAGTGTTAGGTGAAAAGAATTGATAAAATGAGGAATGACACCTGTTGAGAGTATGATGGGAAGAAAGGTAAACACGAGAGAATAATGAAAGTATCGTTGAGATGGTTTGTCATGTGGAAAGGATTAATGACAGTCGGTTGGTTATGGATGTATAGTGGTGTGTATGGAATCGATCGGCTGGGAGACCGAAGAAAAGTGGATTGAGTCAGTAAACGAATGTTCGAAGGAGAGAAATGTGAGTTGGCAGGAGGTTAAAGAAGGTGAATAATAGGAGTGAATGGCGGGTTTGGTACGGGCATGGTTGTGGTAACAAACCTGGCCAGCGGTTGATCCTACACTTGGACGATATTCCATAGTGAGGATCCGTCGCGGTCCCGTGAAGCTCTAGGGTGATTTTCACTGCGACGAGTTCTCACTAATAGGTATAGAAGCGGTAAAGCTGGGCTTTCTTTCGACTTGTGTCATATTCTTCTTCTACTACTTCTCTTTTCGGTGCATGTTCCGCACCTCCCCCCGTCTTAAATGTAGGGAAAGGAAGATTATATATATATATATATATATATATATATATATATATATATATATATATATATATATATATATATAGTATAAGTTATATATATATATATATATATATATATATATATATATATATATATATATATATGTTATATATATATATATATATATATATATATATATATATATATATATATATTCACTTTCTTCACACACTCATCCATCAGGCAACATCTTACTGACTACCATTTATCCACATATCATATACACATATTTAATCGTCCTCACCCCTCTTCTAGACAACATCCTACAGACATTCATACTACTTATATCCCTGTGTGGGGGAGAAAATAGCCCACAGCGCATGTTCTGCGTATCGTAGAAGGCGACCAAGGGACGGTGGTAGTTGGTTGCCCACTACCACCTATCTCTTGCTAGGAATGCTGATGCATGCCCGGAGATGGTCGTGATCGCCGTAAACGGCCTATCTTTCGGCGAAATTGTATGAATCATATGGGTACATGGAATGTCAGAGGAATAAAATGTTGAGGAGAGAGGTGATGGATGTATTTAAAAGGGAAATTTGATTTGCTCGCTGTGACTGGAACAAAGATGAAAGGGAAACGGTGAAAAATGAGTGGTGTGGTGTGATATGTTTGCGCTGGTGTGGAAAGGAAAAAGAATGAAGAGGGGTAGAGAAGAAGTTGCAATTTTGATGAGTGACATGTGAGTTATGGTTACTGTAGTGAGTACTAGAATTCTAATGGTTAAATTTAAGTTTGAAAAGGTCAAGGTATGTGTGGTCGTGACGTATGGTCCATCTGAGGGAAATGTTGGAGAGCACGATTTTCTGGGATAATCTGAATGATGCTGATGGGATGAGTAGAGTTTCATCACTGTCTTGTGGGAACCTAAATGGTTGGATTAGTGATCAGAAAAGAGATGGTATAAAAGGTGGTTTGGGGTGTCGAGAGAAATGAGAATGGTAGGAAGGGGATTGATTTCTGTGAGGAGAGTGTGTGAGCAATACTTTCTTTAAACACAAGAGTATCCATAAGTATACTGGAGTTGGTGTAGGTATCGAAGTGTAAAGTATGATTGATTTTGTGTTGGTGAAGATGTTGAAGTTAAGTATGTGTTGATGTTAAATCAGTGAGGAGATTAGGAATGGGATTATAGGATCATTATGTTGTTCTATGTAAAATTAAGTTAGTGGGGCTTACGGGAGAGGAAGGTGATACGGGAAAGAAGTGGGCAGAATTAAGAGTGAGAAGTTAAGGAACAGCGTAATAAAGATAAGTATATAAGAGAACTCGCAAGTAAATCAGTTGAAGGTGAACAAGTTGAAACTGAATAAATCTGGAAGCAATGAAGGAAACAGTTGTTAGTAGTGCAAAGGAAGTATGTGGATATGCTAAAGTAGGAATAATGAGTGCAGGAATGAAGATGCAAGCGGTTAAAAGTCAAAAAGAAGCGTGGTTGAATGTACTAAAGGCTAATGGGATGAAAGCTCAAACAGGAAGATGTCAAAGTATATAAGATAGTATAACACCAAAAAGGTATACAGAGAAAAGAAGAGGTAAATGAACAGTTTAAAGGAGGATGAATTTAGTGAATAGAAAGTTTTTGAAAGAAAAGTAAAAGCATAATGGAAAACATGGAACTGTTTGAATAAATTAAATAGGATGGAAGCTTGGTGGTCTGATAAATAATTTATGTGGAGTGGAAAGAAACTTTTGGAATCTGTAATATTGAATAGTAATAAAAGAAGATACAATGTGTGTGGGAAAATAAATGAGTAACTAAAATATCACTACAGCGTTAAAGAGGCAATGTAGAGAGTGGATAAGTTGTAGTTTGCAACCAAGGCACAGATGAAATTACCAGTAAATGATCAAGAACGGAGCTGACAAGACGATTGACTTTGAAGCTGTGCATAAGCGCCATGGAGGCAGAACTGAGACTGATGAGAGCAGCAGAAAATTCTACAGTAAGGAGATAAAGGAACTGTAGAATCATAGGGCACCAGTCATTGGAGTGTTGCAGAAAATGATATATGGCCATAATGGCCAAAGATGCGCCGATAACCAACTCACATTGGTAATGCTGGGTGCTTAAGATAGTAGAGAGGTGGATTCAACTACATTGGAACAAACAAGATAAAGCATGAAGAAGAAATTGTATTTAGGTTTCAAGAATTTGCAACAGGCAAGACAGATTATTGGTGTTTTCCAAGTATTAGTAAACAAGAAATGGTAGGCTCTGAATGGAATCAAAAGTATGTATGACTTTAGTAGTGAAGTGTGTGCAAGAATAAATGGGGTCAAAAGTGATTGGTTTAATATTAATATGATGAGGCAGGGATGTGTTATGTCCTTTGGTTTATTCAATTTGTATATGGATAGGGTTATGAAAGAATTAGAGATGGGGTGGCAGGAAATGGGTGTTAGAATGATGGAGAATGGAGGTGAGGGGAGACCTACCTATTATATGAGGATGGTTTGGTTTTGTGGAGACCTGGAAGAGAGTTTGAGAGGATTGGTAGAGAGATCACAGGGTGTGTAAAAGGAGGGGCTTGAAAGTAAACGTAGATAAGAGTAAGGCTATGGCTGTGAGTGAGACAGTCCTGAAGTGTGGAAGTTATGTTAGATGGTGAGCAGCTGGAACAAGTGTCAGAGTTTAAATATTTAGATATATGTTGATGAAAAAGGGAACTGATTACAGAGTTTAGTAGGAAGCGGAATGGTGTGAAGGTGGCCAGTAATTAAATCGTTTGTGGATGTAAAGGGACTAAGTCTTGAGTGCGCTAGGATCCTACATGAGGGAATATTGTTACCTTGATAATGTATAGTAGTGAGATCTTTTGTCTGAATAAGAGGATCTAAAGATCAACAAACTAGATGGACAATCCTTAGGGGCGTGTTAGTGTGAAAAGAAGATTAAATGAGGCATGAAACGTATTAGAGCTATGGCAAGAGCAAGGGCAATGAGACAATGAAAGCATGTTGAGATACTGGTCCATGGAAAGATGAAATGGACAGCCTGGTTGGCCACGACGCGGTAGCAGAGTGTGTTGGCAATCGACCGGCTTGGGTGACCGAAGAAAAAGTGGATTGAGCTGCGAACGAATGTCTGAAGGAGAGGTGTGAGTTTGACAGAGGCAGAATAAAGGTGCATAATAGGGAGTGAATGGAAGGGTTTTGTGAGGGGGGTATGGTTGTGACTAACCTGGACCAGGGGATGAGCCCTACACTTGACGATAATGCCATAGTGAGGGTCCGTCGCGGTCCCGTGATCTATGGTGGATTTTCTGACTGCGACGAGTTCTTACTAATAGGAATAGAGGGGGCGGTAAGGCTCGGCTTTCTTTTCGACTTGTCATATCTTCTACTTCTCTTTTCCGATGCATGTAACGCACCTTACTCCCAGTCTTGGGGAAGAAGGATATGAATATATATATATATAGCAGTATATATATATATATATATATATATATATATATATATATATATATAGTTATATATATATATATATATATATATATATATATATATATATATATATATATATTATGAAGGGGTAATGTTGACTTGAGAACCACCTTCAATAGAGGGTTATATATTCGTTGTTGAAGAGTTGAAGCGTTGTCACGATAAATTCGTTTCGTCCCGGGGGGCTGCTTTGGACTCTTCAGTGGTGGTCGCAGCCCCCTTCCCAGACGCCATTAATATATATATATATATATATATATATATATATATAGTATATATAGCATATATATATATATATATATATATATATATATATATATATATAAGGTTATTATTGTTACATTATATATAAAATCAGGTATCACCCGCAACATTGTTAGTCAGCAATTCCGCCAACTTTTTCACAGGCCAACTATCGAAATTCAGCAACTTTTTCTGTTTCGCCAGTCCGTTATTGTAAATCGGCATGCAGAGCTGGGCGTTTCGACACAAAGTTGCGACTTTGATGAGCGTGTTCGGGGGATCCAGTAGTCTTTCTTTATGATTTAATAGTGTGTCGATTCTTTTTAGATGCAAATACCATGACAACTTTTAAGTTGAAGGAAAATATTTATAAAATAATTGAAAGTTTTTTTTTCTGAGTTTGACTAAACTTGTAGCATCGAAATTTAAAGTACTCTAATAATAATATTTTTATGGGCTGTTAAAACACTTATTTTTGTTATTTTTGTTTTTGTTTTTTTTTTGTTACTAGTTAAGAAAATCGTTTCTTGTTCGTTTTTATAATACTTACACGAAATTAAATTTCGATTGAAAAATTGTTATGAAAACATTCTTTGTGTATTGTGAAATTTCCGAAGATTGATGATATGCTCAATGAACTACAGAGTATGTTCCTATTTAAAATGAAAAGGTTCATGGCTCAAATAATTTAATACTAATTCCATGAAAAATGTTATAATAATATATCCAAATTTTTTTATATACAACAAATTCTTTGTAATAAATAAAACGGAATTGTTTTATTCTATAACAAAATATATAAAATGTAGCCCTACATCACTTACACACGTTTCTAGTAAAAAAAAAAAACACACACACACACATTTATATTAAAAAATGAGATCAAGTTATTTATGCTCTTTAATATTGAATATTTGCATCACATGTGCATTGGTATAAACCTGGTTAGATTTTATTGGACGCTTCCACTCAAGACTTTATAATTTTTTAAAATTGCATAACTTAGCTCCAGCTCAATCAATTTAATGTTATTCGACACAAGATCTTTTTTTATACTTTATAGTTTTTTTTTTTTTTTTTTTTTTTTTGTCGATGGTAAGCGATACAGAGTCGTGAGACATAGGACCCGGATTCGATGGCTCATCCGTATCCTCTGTAGCAATTACCTAGAGAAATTCTCTTCCTTGAATAGGGATAGGCCCGTGAGGTGACAACGTCTTTGAAAAAAGAAAACCCGCATCGGAGAATCCATCTCCACTGCCCTGGCCCGTTATGTTTCATGCCTCTATCTGTGTGTAAAGGAATTGCGGCCATGCATTAATTCATATTCAGCATTTTGGAAGTGTGCGCGAGTTTCCATATGTGAGCGTGTATATGTGTGTGTGTGCATGTGTGTGCGCGTGCGTGCTCTTAAGTGTCCTTTGTGATCACATTAATACTGCACTTGGAACATTGGAAATAAACTTAACATTTTTTCCATGCTAAGTAGTGTCCGTTCTAATATTTCTCTTTCGATTGCATCCATCCAGCTTTGCACTCAAAATTTATATAATTTATGTTTGCATGATTTAAGCATCGGTTCCTTTAAGCACCATTTTCCGATACTTTTCATAAGCTGCATTCCGAACATTTAAATAATTTTTATCTCTATGTTTTAGAGCTGGTGATCTTTTAAAAAATATCTTTGCGATTACAAGCATAAGGGCACTTACGACATTTAAATAATTTTGATATTCGTATGATTAAGAAGGTGGATTTTTAGTAGACTTTTATCATTAGATTCATAGCTGCACTCAGAACATTTAAATAATTTTATGTTTGCATGATTAAGCATGTGGATTTTTAAATGCTGTTTTTGATTACATTCATAGTTTTTGCACTCAGAACATTTAAATAATTTTCATATTTCCATGTGTACGCATGTGTACATTAAACGTTCCTTTCTAATGCTTCATATCTGCATTCAGAAGCATTAAATAATTTAATATTTGTCATGGTTAAGCATGTGATTTTTAACTCTCTTCTCAATTAATTCATTAGCCCGCATTCAAGTAACATTTAAGATAATTTTACCTTTTTCAATGCTTACGCATATTAGTTTTAAATTTCTTCTAAATTACTCGCTACTACACTCAGGATGACATTTAA
>JABUQX010124114.1:0-15000 GCA_015478945.1 Trachelipus rathkii | reverse complement strand
ATTGTCCAGAGTGAGGTAGGAATTATTATTATTATTATTATTATTATTATTATTATTATTATTATTATTATTATTATTATTATTATTATTATTATTATTATTATTATTATTATTATTATTATTGTTATTATTATTATTTTCATTATGGTTATTTTATTTATGGTAAGGAAGTGAAAATCTTTAAGGTGTAATTGTTTTTTCAGTTGGCTGTTTTTTCGTTTGTTTCGTTTGACGGATTGTCAGGGATTGAAGAGTCAGGAATCGGAATTTTATAGAAAAAAAAAACTGGATGATTATCCAGGTAAGGGATATTTATTTATTTATATGCATTATTTGATTTGATGATTTAGGTAATTTTAATTTGATTTCAATTGCATTATTTGCTTTATGAATTTGATTGCATCATTTAATTTATGGCTTTGCTTTCATTATTTGCTTTAAGGCATTATTTAATTTAATTATTTAATTTAATGAATTGAAGGAGATGTAAAATTTGTAACATTAAAGTAGCAAACTTTGAATGATTTTTTTCTATTATTGTTATTATTTACTATATTTATATTTGCTAAGTTTCATAATGGTTAGAATGTTTTTTTCTCTTCTCCAGTTTTTTTTTTTCCCTGGCTTTTTTTGGTTTGCCTTTTACTGGAGTAAAACCCTGGCTCGACTTGGATCGACGACTGATCTGCGCACTTCGCAGGAGAACATTGCAAATATTGTATATAATAAACAAATAACGGAAATAAATTGAAATAAAAAGGAAATTATTTGAAAATTCTAAATAGAAAAATAGAAAAAGAAAAGAAAAGAACGTATTATATAAAAGAAATATAAATTGAAAAAAAGAAATTATTTTGAAGAAGTTATTTAACCACTTATCCTTTGTATCAACGGGCTCGTGGAGAGATACAAATGAAATAAGTTGAAATTGATGTTAAAAAAAATTGAAAAGAAAAGAACTATTAATGAGAAAAAAAGAAAAAAAAAATTAGAAGAACCCTAAAAACGTGCCCCCCCCCCCCAACTATTATATAATTTGTATTTTGTATTATATAATGTTATACTCAATGATGTTCTTGAGATTCTGAAGCAATTGATAGGATTAAGGTCTATATTGTTTTACGATTATGGTTATCTTTTATTATGCAATGGCTTCAAAATGTTTTTTAGGTATCATTATATTTAATTATTTAAGAGTTTAAGAGTTCCGTCAACTTGGCTGAAATTGTATTTATTTGAATAGTAATCAGGTAATCGGACGGGAGAGTATCGTACTTGGAGCTGAGTTTTCTTATAAATAGGTATTCAGATATTGGGTCGATTGTCGGTGGTCGGTATCAGACTGTTATCAGTATCAGTCAAAAGATATAATACTGTTGTTGTTGTTCTTGGTGTTTTTTAATCTTAAATGTCTTATTCGGTTTGGGTTGTTGCGGTGTTTTTTTCTTTCGTCCTGCGTTTTATTCTATCGCGTTAAAGACTCACGACTTAAAACGAATATGAGCAGGGATTGAACCCCCACCACAATATTGAATGGAGAGAATTGAACCCCACCAACCAATAGTTGAGTTTGAGCCATAAAACCTAATTTGGGGGTGGAAGGGTGAGATGAATGTATGAATAAATGTTTGCTGGTGAGGAGGAGGGATTTTAGTTTGTGTGTCGGGGGGGTTGGAGAGTATTTGGTTGGCGATGGATGGGATTGGATTGAGTGTTATTCTCGGAAATAATTCATGTCCCTGACCATCCTTAAGTGCAGAAGATGCAGGAGGATGGTGTGAATTCTCGTCATGTAAATAGCTGGATGGGGGTTGTTTAGTACATGCCAAGTGGATTATTCTAAGTGGCAGTTGTTTTGTTGTAATTGTTTAAGTTTGGATTGTTACAAGTGCTTGGGAACCATGGCGGGGGGGAGGAAGGCATAGTTTATAATTGTTCTGGAGGAAGTTGTTTGTAGGATTGTGGTAAGAGGTGTGTCTGTCGCTTTTGAAGTTGTTGGAGTAGGGATCTGAGCGGTTTTAGTTTAATTATTTCCGTGGGTTAGATGAAAGTAATTTGGTAGGGCATGTCAGTGCGGGGAGAGAAGTCATAATTGAGTGTTCGTAAAAGTGAGTCACTATATTTGAGATATCGATAGGTTATGTATGTTCAGGTAAGACTATGAGGGGAATGAAGTATTAGGTAGCGGTCAGTGGTTTAAGGAATTGTTATGGAGAGATATTAGAATGGAGAAGCCTTGCATTCAATGTGTAGTAAGCCAAAATTTCTAAGTAGTTGAGGTATTCTTAGGTGTGTCTTGCGGTGGACTGGCATTACGACGTGGGGTAGTTGGGGAGATGAGACTCTATATCGTAAGCTGCGTATGGTAATTAGTTTTATGGTGGATTGGTTTTTGTAAGGGAGATGGGCAATGCTGCTGGTAACAAAAGAGGTTGAAGTAGGAATGGAGAAGGAAATGGCGCCTTGTGGATACGCCTTTGTAGTTAATGGAGTGTGAGAGGGGATGTATTTTTATGGAGCGACTTTGGCTAATTATCGTCATTGGTGGAGAAAGGTTGAAGAGGCCACCACTTTGTACATTTGTTTTCTAGGGGGGTGAGGTTGAAAATTTTTTTTTTGGTATAAGGAGATGTATGTGGGCGACAGTGATTGAAGGCTCTTGTTGACAATACTGTCATAGGCTGTGAGCTATGGATCTAGTAGTGATGGGGGGATGGTTTTAAACCAATTAATAATGTACGTGTTGGGTGAGGGTGGTGAGGGCTGTATTGTTGATTGAACAATGATATTGCCATTTAAATACGCGTGTGTTGGGATTCTGGGAGGAATGGAGAGAAATGTTGGGGATATTTGTTTTTAATATTAGTTTTTCCAGCAGTTTGCTGTAATGGTGCAGAGAGAGAGAGATTGGAGCAGATACCTCGTTGGGCGATAGGAGGCGGGTGAGTTGGGTTTTTTTTTTTTGGTTTGGTTAAATAAAAGCAAGAAGTTTGTTTCCAGATCTTGGGTATATAATTGAGTTTCCAGGATTTGTTAAAGATTGCTGTGATTGAGGAGAATTGCTTTTCCTCCTAGGAGTTTCAGGTGGAAGTTTGAGATGGGATTGTAGAAGAATCATGGACCTGTTGCTGCGTGAGTTTTTAAGGGTTTTGATTGTCTCTAGATATCATGTTGGTTATTTGTGAAAGGTAGAGGGTCTGTTGATCTGAGGGGAGTTTTTGAAGTATGTTTTTTTTTATAACCTGATATATTGAGGGTGGGGTTGGTTCTAAGGAGGTATTAAGATGTCAGTGGGTTGCGAGGCGCTGCTTGTATGTGTTGAGTAAGAGGGATTGTCAGGCAAGGATAGGAGAATATCGTGTGATAAGTCAGGTAAGAAACTCAAGGAGGGGTATGTTATTGCGACAAGCTGGTATTAGTTTTATAACCTGCCGGTTATCTTTATATATCTATACGTGAGATGCACTGACTGGTTTGGTAATTAGCTGAGCCAAAGGGAGGGAGGGGTTGTTATTGCGAATAATTCAATCTTACCTAACATAAAAAGTTTCCTGGTAAAGTTTCTTCAGATATATTGTTGTAAGTTATATCTAAAACTTCGTTCAGGGAATAGTCCAAACTTGGAGAATTGGAGATTCTGAATAAAAAAGAGTGACCAAGTCGTTTAGGTTAGTTATTTGAGTTTCAGTGGTAATAGTGGGATGATACGGTCGGAGTTTTTCGGAGGGAGTTCTTTGTTTAATAAAGTTGACTGATTTCGGGGATAGTTATGAGGAGTTGTAGGATTTTGCGTGACCCTAAGGTAGTATTAAAGAGGTTGGCTGATTAATAATTGTGTTTGGTTTAAAATGTGTGGAAAAAATTTTTGGATTTTTTTTTTTTTTAGTGAGGTGTGTAAAGATGGTATATGTCATTTATTGGTGGGAGATTTATGATGGGATTGCAATATGCGTTAGTAATTGACCTGTCAGCCAGGTCTGAGCTTTATTTTCGCTAGTTTGGTTGTAGTGCCGCTAAAAGAAGTGATCTTTTTGGGGGCAGCTTTGGTGGGGAGAGAGGCCAGAGAAAAAAGAAATGAGGATGGGGAGGTTGTCTGGATGTAAGGTCGGTAGGTTGTCGAACCAAAGTGTAGGTCCGTGTGATCGTAGAGAGGAGAACAGAATGATGACGTCTGGGAGGTGTGGGGTTTCGCGTTGCTTGGGGAGGAATTACTGGGGTGGAGGAGATTAGAGGTTAAGGATATTAAGCGGCAGCGGATTCTTAATTCGTTAAAGGATATGATTACCTACGCGAGTGTTGTTTGGTAGTCGCTTCATAACCAGCAGGTGGTGGGCGTTAAGGTTCCCACATCCAAGGATGAGAATTTGGGATTTGTAGCGTATATTTGATATTGGTTAGATATATATAATATAAGTATATATATACTATAAGATGATATATATATATATATATATAATATATATATATATATATATATATAATATATTATATTATAATATATGATCTATATACTATATATATATATTATATATTCATTATAATATATATATATATATATATATAATTATATATATATATATATATATATAATATATATATATATATAAGTAACCGGATATAATATAATATATATATATATAATATATATATATTATATATATATAATATATATAGTATAATAAGTATATAATATTATATTAATATTATATTATATATATATATATATATAACTTATTATATCAATATATATATTATCATATCTTTCTTTCTTTCTTTATCTTCCTTTATTTTCCCAAGAATGCGGAGTAAAAAAATGAAAAAAAAAGACACAAGAAGGGCTGACGAAGCAAATTCTAAGTGCTTTATGGAAAAGAGAAGAAAAGCAGTAAGAAGAAAAAGACATAAGTCGAAAAAGAAAGCCCAGCCTTACCGCCCCCCTTCATACCTTTTAGTGAGCAAGAGGAAGGCTGTCAAACGCAGTCAGAGAAAATCCACCCTAAGAAGCCTTCATGCTCAGCGACGACAAGCGATGGACACCTCACATGATGGTTAGATACGTCAGTGTAAGGGTTCATGCCCTTGGCCCAGGTGAAGCTGCCACAACCATACACCCCTTCACAATCCCCTCGCCATTCAATCAACCTATATACAACAATCGTTTTCATCCGCCTCTAACTTCAAAACTCACATTTCTCTCCTTCCGACATTCATTCACCGACTCAATCCCACTTTTTCTTCGGTCCTCCCAGCCGGTCGTTTTCCAACACACTCAACATTAACATTGGCTTAAGCAACCGACTATCATTCAATCCTTTCCACAATGGAACCAAACCATTCTCAATACTTTCATTTAGATTTCTCTCCTCATACCCCTTTCTCCACACACACATCTCTCTAAATACGTTCATTCACTCATGTTTATAATTCTTCTCCACACCTAGGCATGCCCCGTAAGATCTTATCATCATGAATCACATATTTTTGAAAACTTTAGTCAATATTACTTCTTATTCCAGACCATAGTTTCTCACTACCATACAATAACACTGGTAACAACATACCCGTCATGTAAAACTCTAGCACACCTCAAGACTTACTGCCCTTTACATCCAACAGATTTAATTGCACCAAGCAACCTTCCTGCCCAATTGCACAACTTTCCTAACTACACTCATGTCATTGACTCCGGCTTCCCTTCTACACTCCAACACATACCCGCTAACATATTTTAAACCAGACACTTGCTCGCAAGCTGCTCACATCTAACATAACTTTCACACTGAGGACTGCCTCACTCACAACCATAAACCTTACTCTTATCTTCATACATATTACTTTCAAAACCCCTCTTTTACCACACCCTTGCCAAAAATCTCCTCATACCAAATCCCTCTGCAAACTGCGTCTTCAGATTCCGCCACACAGAACAAATCATCCGCAATATAAATAGAGTTAGGGCACCCTTTCACTCTCTTCCATCCTACCATCATTCTAACACCATTTCACCTGTGCCATTCCCCACCCTCAGAATTCTTTCATAACCCACGCATATACAAATTAAATATCCCAAGGAGACATAACGACAACCCTGTCTCACTGACCACTATTAATCCTAAAACCAAACCACCCATGTGACACGCATTTATTTTTACCACACGCCGTTCACTATCGTCATACATACGTATTTTTGATTTCATTCAGAGAAGTCTAGCCACCACCATATAATCACTAAAAAAAAAAATAAAAAAAAAAAAAAAAAAAATAAACAAAAAAAAATTAAAATAAAAGTCACAAAAAAAAAAAACAAAAAAAAAAGAAAATGAAATCTACCTGCCATAAAGTCGTTCCCTACTCACTACACTCAATCAATACGCCTGTTGATAAATCCATAAAACCTTCGATATAAATTTATTTCTTTCTTTCCCCTCATTTTCTCCAATACATTTGGTAAGAATTTTACACATCCTGCCACATCCTTCTACCAATCCTAAACGCAACCTATGATTCTTACACCAAAGCAAGTCCCCATCAGTCACTCGATTGCCACTCTCGACCAAAAAAACACCAGCATATACCTTGCCCTACAACGACTCAATAAACATAATTTCCCTTATAATTTCTGCAGTTCCCCTTTTTCTTCCCCTTACCCTATAGATAAGGTACTAATTTACCGCTCTCCTCCCAGAATCCCTTGGAACTAATTACATCTCCATGAAACGCTTTATTACACAACCTTAACCAAATCCAATCAAATCACCATCCCGCCACTCCATCAGTTCAAAATTTCACTATTAATTTCACATATACCTGCAGATATTTACCATCCTTCAAACTTTCTCACACTCTACCCATTACCTCCTCCTTACTAATTAACCTAAATCCCCAAAAATACCTATTCCTTACTTGCACCATCAAAACCACACCAATTTTACTTAACACCTCGATCATTACTACGTTAATATTGTGTAATAAGAATTTATTTCGAAGTGTTCTTTCCACACTCCCCTTCACAATCATTTCATCAGTTTACAAGGCACGCATCCCTATTCCATTATTCTAAGCAGATTCCCCTTATTCTCATTCTTTAAACCTTTCGGAGCTTCCTCCAGAAGAGAGTTCCTATTCTCTTAGTATTACTCATTCATCCTGCCTTCCAAACATGCTTCATTTACCTCTTGTTTCCTATCCTACGTATGCCCCTTTTAGTATTTGTTTTTTCTTGTCTTTTTCCATCCTGTATGATCAATTCCAAAGCATCTATGTTTCTTTTGAAAACGTTCATCATTGTGCTTTTAAGTACATTCAACCACGCTTCTTTTTACTCTTAACCGCTTTCACACCTCTTCCATTCCCACCATTCGCTGTAAACATTCTTACTTCCTATATTTAAGCACATCCACACACTTCCCTTGCATTCGCACCTAACAATTGCTTCCTTCATTTGCCCCCAGATTTTGATTCAGTATCAACTGCTTTCACAATTCAACCGATTTCCTAGGAGTTGCGCTGCTTACATGACTTATCACTTATTGTCTTCATGTATCCTTATACTCTCACTCTTAATTTACCTACTTTTTCCTTTTGTATCACCTTCCTCTCCATCCAAAGCCCCCCACTAACTTAAATTTTACATAAGAACAATACACAAAATCAGATCAAACTCTTTTCACTTTGCATACCATCGTCTACCTACACCAACCTCTAGTATACTTATGGATACTCTGGTTGTTTAAAGAAAAGTAATTACATTACACACAATAACCTCTCATCTTCACAGAACATCAATTCACCTTACCTACATTCTCATTTTTCTCCCGCCACCCCAAAACCGACCTGTTATACCATCCCTTTTTTCCTCGATCACCTGTATCCAACCATTCGAGGTCTCCCAACACATATCAATCTGAAGCTCCAACTCACCCCATCCAGAGCATCATTCAGATTATCCCAAAAAAACGATACTCTCTTCAAACGTTTTCCCTCAGATGGGGACCAACGCTCACAACGCACACCAATACCTTGACCTGTATAGTTCAAAGCTATAAATTTAACCCAATAGAATTCTAGGACCTGCACCACACACAAGGTCTACCATAGCTTTGTTACCCCACAGGTCACACTCATTCGAAAATTGGCAACTCCTGTCAATCTCCCATCTCTCAGTTGTCATTCCACACCAGCACACACACAATTTCCCACACCACCACTAATTTTCACCGTTTTTTCTGTTCATCTTTGTTTCAGTCACAAGAAAATAACCGCAGCCAGCAGAATCAACATCCAAATCACTCATATAACTAACTATCTCTACCTCCTATCTCTCTCTATCTCATGCTCCTCTACTCTCATCATCATCTCTCTATCTCTCTCTATCTCTCTCTCATCTATCTATCTCTATCTCTCCCCCGTTCTCACATCATATCTCTCTATACTACATTGCTCTATCTTCTACTCTACTCTCATCTTCTCTCCGCTCTCTCTTCTATCCTCTATCTCTCTCTCTCTCTCTCTCTCTTCATCTCGTCTCCTTCTCTCTCTCTCGTCTCTCTCTCTCTCGTCTCTCTCTCTCTTTCCTCTCTCTCTCTCCTCCTTCTCTCTCGTCATCTCTATCTCCGTAGCTATCTCACGGGTTCCCCCTTGCCCCCACTCTTGCCTGTTGCTTTCCCTGGCCTTTCCCTGCCCCTTCCCTGACCGCCCCCTCCCGCCACCCTTATTCCCTGACCCCGCGTGATTCCCTTTCCCTTTTGAGTGGCCACATTCACCTCCTCCAGTTTCTCTCCTCCTTCAATTGCCCGAACCTCTTTCCTCACGATTTGGCCTCCCTTCCCTGCCCCTTGCCACCTTATCCTTGCAACCCTCACTTTTTGACCCTTTCACTGTTCACTCCTCCTGGATGACTTTGCCACCCCCCAACATCTTTTCTTTATTTTTCGTCCTCCGCCGCTCACCTATCCCACCTTTTCGCCCTCCCCGCCCTTCCTTTTTATTTTTTCCCCCGGTTTACCGTATTCTATTATCCCCCCCCGGCACCTCCCTTTCCCGCTTCCCTTACTGGGCCCTCGCGATGCGCCCCTCCCGTCCCCTAGTGCCTCCCCCCACGTTTCGTCCAGTGGGGACCTTCGGTCTCACGCGTGATCCCTTTTTCTTGCTCCCAGCCTCTGCGCACATTTTGCTTTTATCAGCGTCTCCTTCTGTCCCAGCTTATCCGTTTTCGCCCTCTTTCTACGTGCTCTATCCCGTTTCTCGCTCTCATATGGTGCTCCTTTCTTTTTCAGCCCCTTTTTCTATCTCTTTTCTTCTTGGATTCTGTCTTGCCTCTTTTTGCGTGGTTCTTCCTCTCTCCTCTGGGGCCCTTCTCCCATTTGAGTCCCCCTTTCTTGCGTGCCCGGCCCTTTCCTGCCATCCTTTCACTGCGCTCTTATCGCCTTGTCCCTGTGTCTTGCGCCCTCGCCAGTTTTTTCCCGCACTTCTCCCCTCCCCTTGGCTGGCTTGGTCGCCCCCCCCCTCCTTCCCACTGTCGCTTTGCATTTCGCCCCTTCTCAGTCTTCAATTCCATTCGTTTTCTCCCCTTCCCCCCTCCCCTGGTGCTTCCCACGGTCCTCATTCGCCCCCCCCCACCGCTTCCCGGATCTCTTCGCCCGCCCCTCCCCATCCCCACTTGCTTTTGCACTTGTTCCTTCCGTCGTTCGCCTGCGCTTCCCTGCCCCCGTCGCGTGTGCTCTGGCTTGCTTTTGATTTCTCGCCGCACCCCTCGGGCGCCCGTCCCTGGTTACCTCACATCTTCCCCTTTCACTCCGCGCCCCTTTTCCCCTTTGCCCCGTTCCCGCCCTCTCTCGGCACCTTCCCTCCATTGTTCCCCTCTCTCTGCCCCGCGTTTGCCCGCCATTTTCTCCTCCCCCCCTTTTCCATCCCTCGTCCTTTTCCGCCTCCTGTACCCTCCATCTTTCCTGCCCCCGCTGCCCCTGCTTGCTCCCCCTGCTTTTGGTTGCGTCTTTCCTCGCCCCTCTCCGGGTCCTTTCCACTGCGGTTGCGCGTTGCGCTTCGCCGTTGCTAGGCCTAGGCCATCCTTTTGCCAGTGCCCCCCCTTTCCCGCCGTCTTTGAATCTATTTCGCGCCCCCTCCCCCCACCGAGTTTTGAGTTTGGGCTCGATGATTGTCCTGCCGCGTTTTGCTCAAATTCGTCAGGGTTTTCCATAATGTTTCGTTTGATGCACCCTTCGAGCTCTGGGCCTCCCCTGGTTCGGCTCGCTCCCGCGTTTTTCTTTTTCCGACTGCCTTTCCCGTGCTGCCTTGAGGCCCTCTCCGGTTCCTTTCCCCCCCCCCGACTGCTCCCCTGTGAGTTTCCGATTTGCCGTCCCCCCCCTGACGTCGGTTCCTTTCCCTGTTCGTTTTTTTTTTGGTATGCCGTCCTTTTCTCCTCCCTCATCCCTCCCTTCTCCAGCATCTCCTCTGCCCCCTCCCCTTCCGTCCCCCCTCCCCCCCCCCCCCCCCCCCCCCCATTCCCCCCGTCTCACTCCCTCCCCCGCGCCCCCCGCATTTCCCCCCCGCCTTCCGTCCATCCGTGCCTCCGCGTCTCCACCCCCTGCCCGTCCCCCCCTCCCCTGCCCAATCCCCCCGGCGTGCTTAGCCCTTGGCACCCCCCTCTCCGCACCGCACCTCGGCCGACCTCGTCCGGCCCTCGTGCCCTCCCCCCTCAGCCCCGACCCCGGCTCGCCGTTCGCCCATTGTTTCTGGCACATGTCCGTTCCTCGCCCGCTCCGTTTCCTCCCTTTCTCCCCTACCTCTCTTTCTTCCAGGCCCTCTCCCGTTCCCAGGCCCCCACCCTCTCTCCCCCTCCTGCCCCTCGTCCCATGCCTCTTCTTCCTCTGTTTTCTGCCCTCTTTCCCTTTTCTGCCTTTTTTGGCCCTTTCCCCTGCCCTTTCCGCCTCTCTTCCCCGTTCCCTGACATGATTCCGCTGCACCACTTTTTTTTATTCTCTGACTTGTTCCCTGCCGCTTTTCCCGGCCGTGTGCGCCTGACATCAGCTGGCGCTCTCCGGGCTGCGGAGTCAGGGCGTCGGGGCGTCGGGCGGCGACAACGTTATCCCGGTTTGGCGTCCACGGCGCGGCGATCTGGCGCGGCCGTAATTCGCGCTTCCCCCCCGTTGGGCGGTCGGCGACAACGTATCGGGAGTCGCGTCCCCCCCCGCGCCTCTCATTCCTTTGTTGAATTGAAATGATCTGTTAGAGAACCATCACGCCACAACCGACACACTTTATGAGAATTGTATTATTTGTTTTCCTCTCACGTAATTAACTTGCTCATTTTTCGTAATTAGAAATTTAAATTCTCAAAAATTATATAAAAATCTGATATCTACGAAGTTATAGTGTGTGCGAATCTCACTCTGCGCTATCCTGTTTTTAATAAAAATTTAAAATTATTAAATTAATTTTTATTACTTTAATTAAATTAGAAATTTTAAAAGTAAATGTGTTTTAATAAATTTAAATTTGAATAGATAGCAATTACCATTTTTTTTAAATTGAGTTTTAATTTAGAAGATTTATAAAAAAAATGATTTGCATTATTGAAATATGAATTTTAAAAAGAAAAGAGAAAATGATCTCCTGGGATATTTAATTTTGTATTTAAGATTCTTATTCTAGAGTATTTGACAATTAGTTTCTTTTTCTCCAATTTTAATATTTGTTCATTAAATATATTAAATGTGTAAAATTATCCATTCATTAAACATTTGAGGAAAAATTTTTTAATTTATTAAATTTAAATGTAAAAATATTTGAATTGTAAAGCAAAGAAATTTATGACAGATATTGTTGTTATTAGTGCTGTTGTTATTTTGCTTTAACAAGTTTTTCTTTTGAAAAAAATGTGTTCGTTAATTTGAATTGTATAACTTTCACAAAAAGAAGGGACATTTGTTAATATTAGTGTTTACGGGCATTGTTAATTTTAAGTTGTGGAGTTGGGTTAATTTGTAATGTAAATACAATGTGATGTAAAGTGAAAAGGAAAATAGTGTAATGGTTAAAAGGAAGATAAAAGTTGAGTAATGGAAGCAGTTACCAATGGCTTTCTCATTTGAAATATGGAAAAGTATTTTCCCCCCCCCCCTTTGGCCCCCCCTTCTCCCTTGCCCTTTTGTTTCCTTCTCCCGCCCGGGCCGTCCCCCTTTTTATTTCTTTGCCCTTATGTTTGTCGCCCCATTTTCCGTTGGTTCTCCTTTTTTACCTTGGATCTCCCCTGCCAGGTTCTCCCCCCACCCCCATGCTTCTCCCCTTCCACATCTGTCCTTGACCTCCTTGTGTTCCTTGTGCAAGTTTTAAATACTAGATTTACAACACAGTTTGCTGATTTATCTTTTTGGTGATACTATTCTATTAACAACTGACGGTTGGTTTGCCAATGACGAGCGCCTGTCCTCTTCCTTACTTCATCTGCTCTTAAACCTTTCGAAACCACCCCGGTTTTTACTCTGACAATGGAGTCCCGACGTTGTTTTAAATCCAAAGAAGAAAAGGTCCAAACTCCCCCGCTAAGCTTCTGTTTTGTCCTCACTATAACGGTCTCGCGTGCCCCCCCCGGGTTCTATCTAATCCCGCTCATGTTGCCCTCCCTCCGGACCGAGGTTCCGTTAATTGAAATTAATACGTTTTGGGCTTTCTCTATACTATACACAATTTCATTGGTTGAAATTGGTAATGTGAAAAGTCCCCTTTCATGTCGCCTTTCCCCCTGTACGTTCTGGGCTGACATCTCATTCACAGTCTGCGATGTTATTAGGGGTAGAGATAGTTCATGTCGAACAGGCACTGGAAAGAAACATGTGTTGTCTTATTCCCTCTAGATATCACGTCCCTCCTGCCCTGCCTTTCCTACTCGTCATTTCCTTTTTTGGTGTGACGCCTCTTGCCAGCCTCCTCGTTCTCAATCAACTGTGTGACTACACACTCCCACCTCCGTCCTAGATTTTTGGTGATTATATTAAGGATACACTTGGACGTTCTTCTTAACTGAGGGTTCCTGTACTTTTTACCCTTCGCCTTTCTTGGTCCGTTTGCTCAACCCACCTTCTCTCCTTAACCTGCCCTCCGCTTTTGCTCCTCCCCTTCGCTATGATACTCTTATTATCATTTTACAGTATCTGGGCCGGAGAATTAATTTGGTTATGTATAGTTTCTTTTTAAAGTGTATAAATTGAAGTTTTTAGAATTAAATATTTGTTTTATATAATTTTCATTAGTTTTGAAAAGTGACTTAATAATAATTTGTAGTTAAATTAAAGCTGTTATTAATAAATTATTAAATTAAAATTGTAGCCGTAGCTCCACCTTACATGAGTTCCCAATTCTCTGTTCCTCTCACTGTGAACCTTTTTTTTACCATTTTGACTCCTCCGTAGTTTATACTCTTTGAAATTCTCTAAAATGGTTTTTTCTTCAATTCTCTCCTCTCCTATTCTTTAGCAATTGGAGAAAAAAAAAAACACATTGTGTTTAATAAAATGATTAAAAAAGAACGAAACATGAATTTATATTTTATAGTCTTTCTCAACCTCGATCGTCTTTATCTTAATTTAATATTGTTCTTTCATCTATAACATTTCTTCTTAATTTTATTATAAGTCCAGGAACGGCTCTTTAATAAATCATCTTTACGATTAAATTGAAATTTTTCTTTATTTCGATTTCTTCCTCGATCATTAAACATTACCTTCGAAAGAAGGTTTTATAAAATTTAAAATATTTGTAAAATTATTTCTCTAAATCATTAAAATTGCGTAGCTTTTAAGTGTCATTTATACGATTTGAATCAAATAGTTCTTTAATTCTGACTGCTACATTTCTAAATAAGACCGTCAAATATAACTATTACTAATTGTTTAGCGTGTCTTACTTGGTTTTTAATGAATTCGAGATATTGTATTTTATATAAAATATTCATATAAATTGTAAAATGTTTAATAAAAAATTAATTATGAATTAAGCTTTTTATAAATTTTAACCTTAAAAATTTAAAATATTAAGTATTTTATATGACAAATTCCAACATTTGAAATTATTGATACATATTAAATGATGTTTTAAACGCCTTGGAACCCTATAATGTGTTAATTGAATGAAATTTCAGATGAAGAAGCGGATTTCCCAGATGTAATTATTGACAGTTTTTTAACATTTAACATAATTATATCTAAAATATTTCTTAGTTTTGAAAATGTTTTAATAAAAATTAAAGTTTATAATTACGCTTTTTACCAATTTAAATGCATCAGCTTGAATATGCTGTTTTTCTAAATTTAAAATTTTGAAAATTCGTATGTTGGTTATATACTTTAATATTGAATTTTTACAAGGTTTTTAAGACATTTTGACAAAAGATGTGTTGAAAAATGCAAATTTTAAAAATAGAAAAACTTACAAGTACTTTGTGTAAAATAATGAAGTTTTTTTCTTTTAATAAATTTAATATTTGTTTTATATAACAAATTAATAATTTTGAAACAAATTTTAATAAATTTACTATAAATTATTTATCACTAATTTCAATTAACAATTAATTTTAAAGTAAGATTTATAATTTCAGACATTGAAATTCCCTTGTAATATTAAATTGAGTTTTTAAAGATTTAAATGTAAAAATAATGATGTTTCATTGAAATGAAATTAAAAAGAGAAGAGAATTTATATAGTTAGGTTTTTACCTATGATTTACATTTTTGTTTTTATTAACCAAATATTTCATAGATGACACATCTAAGTATTAATAAAAACTTTTAAATAATAAGTCTTTTATTATTTCTACATTCTAAATATTAAAGTCGATTTTTAATAAATTTAATTTCTGAAAATTATTTTAATCTTAAAATTGGAGTTTTTAACCATTTTTAAGATTTAAAAAATCATGTGTGTTAATTGAAAGGAAATTGAACAAAGAGAAACGAATTATTATAGTTTTAGGTTAATTGAAGTTTTTAATGAACAAATATTTGACCG
>JABUQX010124113.1:12500-15000 GCA_015478945.1 Trachelipus rathkii | reverse complement strand
TTTGAGCGGGGTTTGGAGCTTAAGGTATTGGGAAGTGCCTCAGGTTGTGGGATCCCGGTAAACGTGCAGCCGAATCAAGTGTGGGAATAGTGGAAAGTAGAGTGGTGAATAAGAGGGTCAGGATAAAAGGGAGTAAGGGGGAGTAAAGAGTTAGGATGGGTAAAAGAGATTAGATTAGAGTGGGTTGTATGAATGTGAGAGGGATAAATGAGGATTTGAAAAGGGAAGAAGTGGGCTTAATGTTCGAAGAAAAAAGGTTGGATGTGCTAGGGTTGACAGAAACAAAGCTGAAAGGATAGAAGGAGATGGACTTTGGAAAATTTAAGGGTAGGATTTCGGGGGTGAACGAGAGAGTGAGGGCGAGGGAAGGGGTAGGAATAGTTATGAGAAAAGAGTTGTGGGATAAGGTAAAAATGTGCAAATAGGTGAGTTCGAGAATAATGTGGGTTAAAATGAAATTTGGGGGGGAAATGTGGGTTTTTATATGCGCGTATGCACCAGTAAATGGAGCGAGGGAGGAGGAGAGAGAAAGATTTTGGAGTGAGTTGAATGAATGTTGGGAAAGTTTCGGGGTAAATGATAAAATTTGTTTATTAGGAGATTTGAATGCAGGAGTGGGAAGAGAGGAGATGGGGAGAATTATAGGTCCATTTGGGGTAGGAAAGGAATGATAATGGAGAAAGTCTGTTAGAATTGTGTGTTGATAGAAGAATGATAATTGGGAATACTTGGTTCAAGAAAAGTGAAAATCATAAGTATACATGGAAGAGTGAGATAACGGGGGGGAGGGCGATATTGGATTATGTGTGTATAAATAGAAAGGATAGAGGCAGATTACTAGATGTAAATGTATTCAGAGGGGCAGGTAGGGGGTTATCTGATCACTATTTGGTGGTTGCTAGATTAAGGGTAGGGGGAGAGGTAACGGTTAGGGAAAGAGAAAAAAAGAGGAGAATAGAAGTCATAAAGGTGGAAAAATTAGATGAGGCAATGTGTAAGAGGGAGTTTATGAGGGGTATGGAGGATAGGTGGAGGGACGTGAGAGGGACGGAAATTAGGGAAGTGGAGGAGGAGTGGATGAGATTTAAAGAGACAATTTGTGAAGAGGCCAGAAGGATATGCGGAGTTAAAAAGGTGGGAGCAAGTAGAAGGAAAGGAAGTGAATGGTGGAGTGAGGAGGTGAAAGAGTTGGTGAAAAAGAAAAAAGAGGTTTATGTGAAATGGTTGGGGAATAGGAGAAGGGAAAGCTGGGAGGAATATAGAAGGGTTAGAGTGGCAGCAAAGAGGGCGGTGGAGAGGGCGAAGAGAAATGCAAATAATGAATGGTGTAGAAAAGTGACAGAAAATTTTGAAACGGGGAGCAAGATATTCTGGAAAGAAGTAAATAAAAAAAGGAAGAAGATGGAGGGGTTAGGGGAGAGGGTTAAGGGAGGGGATGGGGAATGGATAGGAGGGGAGGATAGGGTGAGGAAAAGATGGGGGGAATATTTTAGAGGATTATTGAATGAAATGGGTGGGAGAGATGTGGAGGATTTACAAGAGGTGAGGATGGGGGGGGAAGTGGGGCAGGAAGGGGATATGGAAATACAAATGGAAGAAATTATTAGGGCGTTAACTAAAGGAAAAAAAGGAAAGTCCACAGGTCTAGATGGTGTGAGTATGGAAATGTTACAGATGGGAGGCAGAGGGGTGGAGGAATGGCTGTATAGGTTATATAATTTATGTTGGAGGAGGGGAGTAGTTCCACAGGATTGGGAGGATGGTTGTTTGGTTCCCCTGTATAAAGGGAAAGGGGATAGGATGGAGTGTGGGAATTATAGAGGTATTTGTCTTTTGAGTGTAGTAGGGAAAGTGTATGGGAGAATACTAATTGAGAGGGTGAGAGATTTAACGGAGGAGAGAATGGGGGAAGAACAAGGAGGATTTAGGGTGGGAAGGGGGTGTGTGGATCAAGTATTCACGATGAAGATGCTTGTGGAGAAAGGTATAGAAAGGAAAGGGAAAGTGTACGGGTGTTTTCTTGATCTGGAGAAAGCATATGATAGAGTGAAGAGGGGGGAATTATGGAAGGTGCTGGAGGAATATGGAGTAGGGGGTAAATTAGGTAAAGGTATTAGGGCCTTTTATAGGAATAGCAGAATGTGTGTGAGAGTATTAGGGGGAGAGTGAGATGTTTAAAGTAAAGAGAGGGCTTAAGATAGGGATGTAATGTCACTGTGCTTTTCAATTTATTTATGAGAGGTTGGAGAGGAGTGATGTGAAGGGAGGGATAGGGGTGGAATTGATGGATAGGGGTGATAGATGGGAAGTGAACATGATACTATTTGCGGATGATACTGCCTTAGTGGCGAAGAATTCAGAAGGGCTGTAGTATTTGGTGAAGGAGTTTGAGAGGGTGTGTGGACAAAAGGGTCTTAGGATAAACCCAGGAAAGAGTAAAGTGTTAGTGTTTGAGGAGGTGGAATCAGATGAGGGGATGGGGTTAGAGATTAGAGTAGGA
>JABUQX010124112.1:17500-19168 GCA_015478945.1 Trachelipus rathkii | reverse complement strand
TACACAATGATACAGAGGACTCTACCACTATTTGCGATCCCCTCCCAGAAAAAAGAAGCATCTCGGAAGTTTTCAAATTTCTTGCTTTCTATATCACTGCTTGTGAAACTCGATATTTATTCAAATCCATAGAAGGGGTTGGAACTCCTGCTGGGCTAAACGGCATTCTGCTAGTTAGCTCCCGGTTACAGGAGCAAACCAACCAAAGTCCAGGGCAAACACGCGACATGGGCCACAAAGCTTGTTGCCGACAAATTTGCATTAATAAAGACGAGAAAAATTTCACTCGCGCAGGACTCGAACCATCAACAAATGCGTCGCCGTTAACAATGTTACAAGAGGTTAAACCACTAGTCAGATCAGACACCCACAGAAAAAAGGTATTTCGTTTACAGTTTTGAAATCTCCTGCTTCGATATCACTCCTTTGAAACTCGATACTTATTAAAATCCACAGAAGGATAGTTGGAACCCATTCTGGGGTTACATGGCATTCTTCAGGGGTGCTGATGGGTAGCAGGACAACCGACCAAGTCAAGGAACGCCGACAGGCGCACAACATGCTTCTACGACAAATTTGCAATAAGACGAAAAAAAAATTCGCTCGCCGCCAGACTCGAACCATCGACAAAAGCGTTCGGCCTGTTAGACAAGATTACAGGAGGCCTCTACCACATAGTCCCATCCGCCTCTCTAGAAAAAGAACGCATCTTGGAAGTTTCAAATCTCCTGCTTCCAATATCACTGCTTTGAAACACTCGACACTTATTTAAATCCACAGAAGCTGATTGGAATCTCTTGCTGGGGCTAACACGCATTCTTCCGGGGCTCCTGGGTTACAGGAGAAACCGACCAAAGTCAAGGAACTCCGACATGCGCACAAGATGCTTGTTGCGACAAATTTGCAATAAAAGACGAAAAAAAATTTCACTCGCGACAGGACTCGAAACATCGTCAACGCGTCGCTTTAGGCAATGTAACAAAGAGCGTTAAACCACTAGTCAAATCAGAACCCCAGAAAAAAGAAAAGGTACTTTATTTACAGTTGTTTTAAGTTTCGTGCTTCGATATCACTTTGCTTGAAAACTCGATAACTTATTAAAAATCCACAGAAGGATTTGGAAACCCCTTCGGGGCTACACTGCATTCTTAGGGTGCTCATGGTAAAATAGAGACCAAGCCGACCAGGTCAAGGAACGCCGACAGGCGCACAACATGCTTCTTACGACAAATTTGAAAAATAAGACGAAAAAAAATTCGCTCGCCCCAGGACTCGAACCATCGAACAACAGCGTCTCCGTAGACAATGTACAGAGGTCTACACTAGTCCGATGCGCCTCCCCAAAAAAGAAGCATCTCGGAAGATTTCAAATCTCCTGCTTCAGTATCACTGCTTTGAAACTCGGGTACTTATTAAATCCACAGAAGGGTGGTTGGAACCCCCTCTGGCTACATGGCATTGTTCAGGCAGCTCATAGGTTACAGGAGCAGCCGACCAAAGTTAAGGATCGCCGACATGCGCACAACATATGCTCGTTGCAAGAAATTTGCAATAATAAGACGAAAAAAATTTCACCCGGCGCCAGGACACGAACCATTGACAAGAGCGTCGCGTTAAACAATGTACAGGAGGCTCTACCACTAGTCCGATCCGCCTCTCCAAAAAAGA